>JADDOH010004728.1:0-163429 GCA_016648135.1 Agrypnia vestita | reverse complement strand
GCAACGCAGCAGTCAACGCGGGTTTGTTGATTTGCTTCACTCAATTCGTGAGGTACCCACCTTTCAAGCTTTTTCACCTTACCAATTTGCTTCAAGTGGATTAAAACAGTTTTATCACTAACACCGCAGCCTGCAGCTAACTCGGAGTGGTTTGCGATGGATCCGCTTCCACAATAGCCTTCAATTCTTCATTATCAACTTTGGTCTCCGGCCGTCCACGGGGCTTGTTCTGCAGGTCGAAATTTCCAGAACGAAAACGTTGGAACCAAAAACGCACTGTGTTTTGTTTTGCGGCACCGTCGCCATACACATCATTAATCCTTCGAGCCGTTTCTGCAGCACTGGTGCCACGGTGGACCTCGTACTCGTAAATAACGCGATATTTCAAAGGTTTTCATTTTGTACTGCAGTGACGCAAAGAAAAAACATTGATGAAAAACCATGAATTATATTTTCAAAAACAACAAATACATGAGTAAATAGCTGTCTAAATTTTGGATTTGAATTCCCTAGCCGAAACGAGATTTTTGAGATCAATTGCCAGTACGGCAAACCTCAATTTCATATGTAAGGACCTAATATAAATGTCAAAATATCAAAATGCATTGTGTCTTTTTGTTTTGGTTTTCTCACTTATTTAAAAGTCTTTAGAAAAATTTATTTAAAAAATATAAAACACCCTGACGAGGAAGGTTTTAGGTAGTTGTAATTAATAGTTTATAGATCTAATATTAATAATATCATCTCTATATCTATCTATTATATCTCTCTATATCTCTTCTAAATACTATATATAATAACTATATTATTTTGATTTATTAAAGACACTAACAGGATAATAGGTACATGATACTCTAATAATAAAACATTATGAATGGAGACTATGCCCATTTTCCCAATTACAAGTGTCTTCGGCACCCTCTAGAAACATGTATTTCTACATTTAAGTTTATTTTTCATTTACATTTATGTGTATTATATATTTAGTGTTTGAAAGTAATGCAATCATAGAAAAATATGTAAATCCATAATTGATTTAATAAATCATTAATTAATAAATAATTAATTACTAAATAATTAATAGATATATCAGTAGACTAAAACAAATTATATATATATATATATATATAGTATATATTTTTTTTTTTTTAATAGTTAAGAACCTAATAACATGATTAAATAATTTTAAAAGATAATAATTTGTCAAAAGGACCTGGTTACTTATAATATTCAATTTCCTATTATTTTTATTATTAATTATTTCTTATTTACTTTTTATTATTTCCAAAATTTCTAATTTATCAAACTGTTATTCTGTACACGTGTACAAAAGTATATGAAAAAATCATTTTGCTCTTTTTGAAGAAACATTTTTAAATGTTTAGATATTAAGGACGTATGACGTATGTACCTACTTTGAATACTACATCATCTTTTCGCGTTTTTTTTTTAAATGTGTTCTTTTTAATATTAATTTCTTCAATAACTGCAAAATGACTTACAGGTAACATTATTTGATAAATAAATTAATTGATTTTTAATGTTTGTAATACTTTTTATATTAGTAAAACCGGTAGAAATTTTGATACTCTATAGAAATTCGGAGCAATTAATTTGTTTAAATAACAATAAATATTCAGAATTTCTAATCACCTTTTGAAAACAAATAATTCTTTTGATATTAATAAGGATTCACGAATATTACATACAAATAACATGAAATTACAAATGGATAAATTAGAAATTTAGGAATTGGAAAAAGTATTAACAACACATTAAATGTTACAATTAATCAGGTAATTTTATCAAATAGTATTCTTTTTAATTTGTTTTCGCATTAGTTCATTACTTATTCCTAGGCCAGCACGCACTTAGTTAGGCCTTTAGTTAGAGTAACACGCATGTGAAGAGTATTTTGTGAAGGTGTTGGTGTGTAAATAATAATATGGTTGTGGTGTGTAGTGTTATTTTCACGCTAGTGTAGTGGTTGTCCTGAAGAAGAGATCGGTTACGTCTCGAAACCGTTAGACAAAAAAGTAATTTTTAGTGGTTATAAACTAACATAAACAACATTTTGTTAAAATAAACATACCTAAGTTTAAAAAATTACTTAGAAATTTAATAAATGTTCCATCCATACTACCTAATAATATAAGATAGAATAATACAATGAAGAACATTTTTAAATATTAAACGAACTTATAAATGATTTTTTTATATAGCTGTCAACCAATACCATAGAAATAGAAAATATTTTTCTCAGAATTAAAAACATTGCCATGAGATTCTAAAACAAGAAATGAACTAGAAACACATTGAAACCGATAGAAGATGGAAAATATAGGAAATATTCACGAGAAATTATTAACTATAAGTTATGTGGAAGTGGACGCCAAAGGTCTCAGTTTAATGGAGGGCGAAGTCATAGAAATAGCGAGAAATAGAATGGGCGCGAATTGACAGGTGAATTGTGACTCGAGCGGGGCGTGAATTAACAGGTGTACTTTGAACCGTAGGATTTAACATAGAAGCAGAGACAAAAGACAAAGTGCAACGAATATAAAAATGGACCTGTGTGCAGAATATTCTGGCAACGAATCTGTGCGATAGAAGCGGCGTGAAAAAAAGTGTACCAAAGACAAGTGGAATATTCTCGAGTGAGCAAAACAATGCAATGAAATAGTGTTTGTGTCCACTGATGATATGTTATACTCTTCCTGGAACGGCTCATTTTACTACGTTGGAGGTAACTCCGAGGCCTCGACAATTCAGTTAATTAGGAGGTCCTTCAAAATATCATTGAAGTACTTATCCTATGGTCCTTACAACCTGAGAGTAAAAAATATAATCGATTAATTTTAAAAGACCTTTGATACCAAGCACAGTTCCCTTTTCACGAGCTGAGGCGCTGCGCGGTTTTCTAAGAAGCGGGATGATTTTCTAAAAAAGTAATCGAAAATGACGGATCCAAAATGGGATATGCACTCGTCATCGGGGAAGTGATGATGTGGATGAAGTTAACTTTTGTATAAACCAACCCTTCTATGGGGGCTCAATTAAAAAAGGATAAATCTGTTACGAGGAAATATCATAGGCGTGCATGACACAGAGAAGCATTTTCAATTATATGAATAAACTAAAATAATAAACTGGATTTTTTTGTATGAGTGAAAATATAATGGACGGAAAAGTACCTTTCTTATCTTAATAACCTTAATTTATTTTATCAAGCAACGTTTCTGTACTTTTTTTTACCACATATACTGTCAAACTATGTAAATGGCTGCATTGTTGATTTTTAATGGTATTATATACGAAAAAATAAGAATAGTGATTTGACGATAATTTCGTAAATCACTTTTTTAAGAAAAAAGTATGAATAGTGATTTATTTGACGAGAATTTGGTAAATCACTATTTTTAGAAAAAAATAAGAATAGTGATTTGACGAGAATTTTGTAAATAACTATTATTTTTAATAATATACAGGTTTTAGCGGATGCGAAAAATATTGATTTGATTTAGATTTTTCCACATATAGCTTCTGGTCATAAATGGATTCTAGATATATTGTCAGAATTAAGTTTCCAGGTTCGTGAGATTTTAACAAATTAATCTCCGGTTCGTGTGATACACTGATATAGCTTAATCCTGTGATATCTTTCCAATCTCATTTTTTTATTCGGTTCATTGTTTTGCATTAAATTTATTTTAATTATGAAAAAATGTACAACATTCTGAACAAACATTTTTGAAATTTAAGTATATTTGTATTTATTACAAACAAAGTGTAAATTTTGATAACTAACATTAACTAGTATACGTCTGCACTAACTATGAGTTTTATCACAGTAAACATGGTTGCATTTCGTGCATTTCGTGTAACACTTTGTATGTAACATATACAATGTTATTTAAAGTCAGTTTAGATCTTTCTAGAACGGATAAATGGCATCAATCGGTCGACCAATCATATAAATTCATTATGTACTTGTATGTGTTTGTGCGGACAGAGTGTAAATAGCCATCCGCTTTATTGAACTTAATACTTAATTAATACCTCTAAATATGATAATCATGCAAAAAAATGTCAAATTACGTTTCCTCTCTCTGAAAAACATACAGGAGTAAACCAAATACGCCCACAAAATGACCACTGATCTGCGATAGACCATGCTCTTCAGCTTCGAAGACAGTCGAAATTGTCTGGTCACAAGGATCTTAGTGCCGCCTTTTTATGCAGATCTTTGTTGGTTCTTCCACGTCACAAATAATACGCGAAAGAATATAAATTGGTGAAATCCCGGAAAAAATATGATTACAACATTTACTAATATATTCATTCAATGCGAAAAATGTACATTTCAGAAGGTTATTATATTTTTAATAGTTATTAAATTAATTATCATTTTGAGAGGTATATACATTTATCTATTATGTCGCCTTACCAGTACTATTCATTTATACAATGTGTATTATTATAATGTAAGTGTTTCTCTGACAGTTATGTCTAAAGAATTTCAGAAGCCATCTACGCCAATGATGATAGATGTCAAGATGCATAAAAATATGTGCTACTCACATTTCATTGATTATTACAGAATAAATAACAGATGTCCTCAACAAGTGGATTTCAACGGATACATTTTCCAAAAATGTACTGAAATTCTCTTGCGGTGCACCAGTGTTGCATTTCAGTCATTTATAAAAATAATATACATGCAGGCGTGTCTCATTTATTGACATGTTAATATATTCCAAAAAATATTCACTAAAAATGGTAATTGAAATTTTCCGCAAATTTTTATACTCGTAAATTCCTTATTGCATGGTTATTGAAAAATTTATAGAGAGTAAAAAAAACATGTTCTCTTTTTGTTTACTGACGAGACTACAATTATTTTAACATGAAAAATATGCTTTAGAAATTTTTCTTGTTAATGGTGAGGACATTATTGATCCTAAAACAACAAATGATAATACAGTAGATTAATGCTAATATATTTTTTAAAAAAATGGTTGTATACCACTGTCGAAGAGACTCAAACCGCAAGGGTTTGTAAAGGAATTCCTCATTTCATGCCTGTTATGTCCTAGCCGCGTGTGTCGTCATCACTTCTTGATCCTATTTCTGGGGTAGGTAACCATTCCAATCATCACAAATAAATTCGCTTTGGATTTAAGCAATCGACTTGACTTATTATTGTGATGAATGATTCAGGGTCCCATTAAGGAATAAAATCAGTCGTACGTTGCAAGAAATCATGTCCCAGGTCGGAAACAGAAATTTTAACTTTTTTTTTTACAGTTTAATTTGTGTACAGCCGCATAACGTAAAATATGTAGAATAATAATATAGGTCCAATACAGTATTAAGATAAATGAAAGTAAAATAAAGTTATTATATGCAGGGTAAAACAGAGCTAGTCCACAATACTTTACAGGTGGATTCCTGCCACGATTATGAGTCGAAAATGTTCAAGCAACCATGACCTAATATCAACAGTTATGGAGTTATGCAATATCAAATATGCATTTTTTTCAATATTTCTGACTTATTTTTTACAAAACGTTGAAGTGTCATCACAGTAACTTGTATCGATTACGAAAAACTAATTCGTTTCAATATAATTTAAATAAAATAATAAAAACCCTGAAAAAATTCCAACTGGAATATTTTGCAATTGGAAGTTTTTTTTATCATTTATTTGACTTGTATTAAAGGGAATTAATTTTTCACATTAGATATGAGTTACTGTAATGATTTTGAAACTGTTTTGCTAAAATAAGACAGCAATATTGGAAAAAAGCAAACTTTGATGTCGCATACCTCCTTCACCATTGATATTAGATCATGGTTGCTTGAACATTTTCAACTCACAATCAAGGCAGGAATCCACCTGTTAAGTGTTGTGGACTAGGTCTATTACCCCTGTATTTAAAAATCCATAACACTAATTAGGATAAAATATTTTATAATATAAGATGAGATGATTGAAACAACCCAAGCTGACAGTCGATTCTGGTGAAGTCCTAAACCAATGACTACATAAATCTCAGCAGATGGTACCAAACAGTTTGGGTAGTAGTCATGGCTACCAAAATCATAACCGCAGAATAAGAAGAATTATGAAATCAGTGCGATATTAGCTTAAACAAATTTTCATATTCATCAGTAACCAACATTTATGACTGCAACATATTACAGCAAAACCTAAATTCTCTTTCAGTATGGTGTGAAACGAATAAATTGTACTTAAATTTAAATAAATGCAAAATTATATCATTTACTAGATTAAAATCAAAAATAAATTTTGAATACTCTCTATGTAACACCAAACTAGAAAATGTTGACTGTATTCGAGACTTAGGGGTATTATTCGACTCGAAACTTACTTTTACTAATCATATTAATGCGATAACTTGTAAGTCTCTAAAATTGCTGGGATTTATTTTAAGGACATCACGCCCATTTCAATCAATTGAAAGTATTAAAATGTTATACATGTCTCTTGTCCGGAGCCAATTAGAATATTGCTCATCAGTTTGGTCTCCATATTATAATGGGCATATAGACAGTATTGAGCGTGTCCAACGCAAATTTCTCAAATACATTAACTACAAGTTAAGCATACCAATACAAAACATAGAATACAATTACATATTGAAGAGACTAAATTTACTCACATTATATGATAGAAGAAAAATTTATGATATAGTTCTTCTTTACAAAATTGTAAACAATATGTTGGACAGCCCTGACCTTGTGGCATGTATCGATTATAATATCCCTTCCACACATAGAACGCGACAAATTGTCACATTCCATCGCAACAATTGCAATACCAATTATCAATCAAATTCTGTGATACACAGAATATTGGGAACTTGTAATGAATATGGTTGCATGATTGACATTTTCGTGGACAGTCTGGAGAAAGTAAAGTCTACACTTAAAGAGGCAATACTGCTTCGTTACTGACTTCAGCTGTTAATATGTAATGGTGGGTAATATATATTTTTCGTACACATTGCCGCTTTGTACTTTATATTTTTAATTTCTGTACTAATGTTTTGGTGCTATTCCTGGTACTTTTAATAATTTGCTACTTGTAATTTATATTGTTTAATGTGTGTTCTTTTTAATTTTATGATATATTTTTTTATGTAAAAGCCTATACGCATTGCTGCTCGTTACCTACTCTACATTTTTAATTTTTATACTCATGATTTGGTGCTATTCCTGAAACTTTTAATGTATGTGCTTTTTGAAATTTATTTTATACTCTTTATGTAAAAGCCTAATGGGCGTAAACAAATAAATAAATAAATAAATAAATAAATAAATATTTGCCGTTTTGTTTTTTCGTAAAATAGTTATCAATTTTGAAAAAAGAATAATATTGTCCTTTGTAAAATAAACGAAACTGCCAGTTACATTGTTTTTGATACCCAGAGCTTTGTTAGTACCTACGTTATTTCATTTACTTTAATTCTCTTAACGAAATTAGACTAAAGTCAGTGAAAATGAAACCATTTAGACGTTTGTGTGGCAAATCTATTTAAGATAAAGAGAAGACTGAACATATTAAAAGCTGATTTAAACATAGAGAATATAATTCATAAGGGTCGCTTAGGTGGCTTGGACATGTTCAGCGAATGAATGAGAAAATGATGGTTAAAAAATATATATGACGCAAGTCTTGACGGCCCCAGAAAGAGCGGGAGGACGTGGGATGACCAGATTAACCAGATACTGGAAGATGATCCTGTTAAGAGCCTCAAAAATTGCCGAGCTTGCATGCGAAGATGTATGAATGTTGATTAGTCAAGAGTTGTGTTTCAGGACAGAAGTATATGACCCTCCATCCTTTAGGAGTTTATAAATTAGTTAGTACATATTTTAATTATCACGGATCTATGTTTCGGAAAAACACAACATTTTATTATAAAGTTACAATATTTTTTATTTCAAATATCCATGGAAACAGTCCTTTATTTTCACGACGGTTAACCTTATTAAGGAATTGTTAATTTAATTTGTAGAATTATAGAATAGAATAGAATGGAAATATAGAATAGAAGAAATTAAAAAAAAAAAATTTTGCAACAAAACGAATACTGCGCACTTCCAACACTGTACGACTAACAGATTACACACACTAGGGAACGAATACGCACACATATCGGATATCTTCAGTATTACATTAGAGTGCTACCGTACTCATCTCAATAAATACTTCTTAGAGAAATAAGGCAGTCCATTTTAGTTTCTAACTCTGTTGCTACATAATTTCATAAATTGTAATCAATTCACATTTGTTAACTTTTTCATACTATTGAATATATATTACTTCTTAATACTTTTGTTATTGTATATTTACTATGTAATTATTATTACTTTTTTATCTCTGTTATTTTATGCTTACTTTTGACATTATTATGTTATTTTATATTAACTCTGCATTCTACAAATTTTATCCTCATTATCTTATACTTACTTTTACTTACTCTCATTTTATATTATAAGGTAATTAGTACAACATCAATTTACTGAAATAGGTTTTGTAACCGTTGAAATAAATAAATAAATAATGTTTTGTTATTTTCCGTTATTTAAATAATAAACCTTATTTTGGTGCAACACTGTTGCATTTGAAAAGGTTCTACACTCTTATTTTCCAGCAGCCCCCAATCACTATATCCTAATTTATTACACGGATTATTGTTATTAAAACCGTATTTGTAAAGAACCCCCGATGGAGTAATGGTAGTAACAACATAATTCTCCCGCGTGAAGGAGCTCGGATGACTTAATGGTTTTCTCTACAACTTTGCCTCGGGTAACACGACAATGGTTGTTAAAATCAACACATTAAGCACCTACTCACATTGGGTCAAGTGTATTGATTGACATACTAATATTTTTAATGAATTTTTTTAAATAAAAATAAATAAAAATTCGGTAAATACTTATCCCCTTCTTGTAAAATGTTTTAATATGCTCGTATTAATTTATTACCAACTAGCTGTAGCCCGTCAAAAATAACGGTACTTTTACATGCCGGTTCCTAAAGGACAAATATTTACTTATATGCAGCCGACACCCATGTAGTAACCACATTTATCAAAATATTTGAATATATTGTTTTATATTTCACTGCCGGCAGTTAATGGTACTATTTTAAACCCTGGCGATTGTGCGTAAAACTAAATGCGATACTGTATTTTGATGACAATGTCACTCTAGCGACAATTAAATTAAATAATTAATATTATAAATGAAATAGACATAAAAATGAAACGAGAAAAATATATTCCGGTACCGGGAACCAAACCCGAGCCTCCTGGGTATGAGCCAGGTATCGTAGCCACTACACCATGTCAGAGGTGTCACTGTCACAGGTGAAAAAATGTTTATAAACCCAGTGTACCTAAAGTAAAAATATATATTGTATAATAAATATAAACGCCCTATAACATAATTTTATAAGTACTAATGGTTCGCGTCTTAACTAAGTCCTAAACGTACTCTATTTTTGACGGGTAATGCAGGCTTGGCTTTGCTGGCTTTTAACTTTTATTGGTTTTTTAGCCGTGAATTCGACCGAAATTACGGACGTTACACTAAGTTACGGGGACAGACAGACAGACAGATAGACGGACGGACAGGCGGACAAATAACGAATTATTAATTTGGGATTTTAATTTAATGGTCATGAGCTTACTTAACTTTATTATTTACTCTAGTCTTACTGTCCGATTTCTCTTGAAATTTAGAATCTGTTTTATACATTAAACTTACTTACCTACTTACTTACCATCACGCCGTTTCCCGTGGGGGTAGGCAGAGAGGATAGAGCGCCATACTCTTCTGTCCTGACATACAACTTTCGCTTCGTCTACATTCATACATCTCCGCATGCAAGCTCGACGGTTATTCAGTCTTCTAACAGGACCATCTTCCAGTATCTGGTTAATCTGCGTACTCATTATATTTAATTAAAATCATCTTATTTATATTCTTCGTGATTTCCGGCATCTCATCATACATTTTTACACCTCTGTCCATTAGAAAATTCTATGTATACATTTTTTTCTTATATGGTTATTTTATTCTATTCCTTTTTCTAGTATTAAAGTTATGTGTATCACTATTTACGATAATTTTGTTGAAAAATATTTTGGCATTTTGTTTCTGAGAATTTTATATACAAATATGAAAACGTTATAAATACTTATTTTTTTATTTCCATCCAATTGAGTGCTCTTCTCTTTTCTTCAATTCTAAACTATAATTCAACTGTAAACCAAGTTGATGCAACCGGCTCTTAAACGTACAAAATGGTTATATACTTTTATTGTACCAACGTATAATACCAATTTGCAATCAATTAGAATTATAAACACATTTTTTATGATTTTTATAATCCTTTCACCTTTCCTTCATTAATACATAATAAATAAATAACAATAAATAAAATATATACTCATAAATAAGTAGATAGATAGTCGGTCGCATTCTGAAAATAGCAATATTGGGATCTTAAGATTGTTATCCCAAAACATAATAGACGAGAATAAAAATTATAAATAAACGTAGGTGTTTGTTTCTTTCAGTTTCTACTTGAGAGAGAGGGAGACAACGCGACAATGCGACTCGAGACTTGACGGTTATCGTCGACGCCAAACGTCGATATATAAATACGAGTCCAACATGTCAATGACAATTTTACCATAATTTTACATCAGTTCGCTTTGGGAGAAGAAATTAATAAGTGCATATGAATTAATATTTTTTCTATAAGCTTTAAATACAGCATTAGTACTAATTTCATGTAATTTTAGTCGAAACATGACAATTGTGAGGTCACGTTTGCGTCGGTAATCCGTTTGAGGCTCTGTCAGACCAGACCGCCTGGATAAGAAGGCACAGGAGAAATCAATTTTCTAAAGGCATTGCAGACATCGGACACTGCAAATAAAGGTATTTGATTTGAGAGAGATACGCGAAAATGTACAAATCTCCTTATTTGAGTACGACGATCACCGACGTATACCTACACTTACATCTCGTTTATTTTTTTTTTTATCCTCGTGTGTTGGGATAAAAATCTTAAGATCCCACTATTGCTATTTTAGGAATACGGCCGATTAGTTGTCTTGTTGTCTTAATAATAGGAAGAATATAACCTTAAGTGTTTTATTATATTCTTGTGCAATCAATTTAAAAAAAAGATAATAATTATGGTTTTAACAGCATTCAAAATAATAGTCTCAATACGTTTCTTCTGGTTTGTGTCTTCTGGGGTATTATGCCGTGTTTTTACGACACTATCGAGGCTGATGTGATGTGCACACATCAGCCCTAATGATGGACCCTGCAAACGTCGGCCAGAAAGGTCGTAAAAACACGGCATAATACCCCAGACACAAAACAGAAGATTGGCCGCGAAAACCTAAAAACATTCAGTCTCAATACGTGTTGTGATTACCTTTGAAGTAATAAATAAGGCAATAACACCCAAAAGTCATTAATTGAGCAATTTGCCCCAAAATATCTCAATCCCACCATCGGCCGGGCGCCGCCCGAGGAACGAAACAACGAGGAGCAAAAAAGGGCGATACATAACAAAATAGGCAGCACACGTGACCGACCACAATCGGCTGTTATTTAAGCTGGGCGCGGAACAAGTAATAATAATAATAACCAATAAATGCCCCGCAAATAATTATTATATTAAGGTAGAGATGTTCTGGGTGGTCGCTCTATCTCCGACTCGCTCCAACATTACTTTCGACAGCAGGGGTGTAGTTTGGTAAAAGCCAGTGCTCTTATACATAACATAACAACGTTCATTGTGTGTAACACTTAAAAATAAATTTATTTTGCACGCACAAAATATACAAAAAAAAAAAAAAATTAACCCATAAAAACGTAGTTTTCATTATAAAATTTTTTTTTTTGTAATAATTGTAAATAAAGCGATAAATTCTAAAGTGTCCATGATTTAAATAATTTTCGAAATATACTAGAAAGTAGGTACTTGCCCGAACACCTGAGATAAATTTGCATTTTTTTATGTGCTTATGTGTATGTGTAACCCCAAATTTATGTTATAATGCATTGTTATCGGCATCAAGTCGATGTGCAAAATTTCATTTTCAAAATTGGATGAAGGGAAGTGTTAGTTTTCACTTCCAAGATTTTCCACAAGAAATCAAGACAGGTGGTGAACTCGATATAAAGGATTTAAAAATTAGGAAAAGTGAAAAGTCTTTAGGCATCAAATGGATGCTGGTATGAGAGGACAATCAAACAAAAGATATATATTTAATAACTCTAACACATAAGAACTGTTCATGTATTTTTGCCAAAATATATGTGTAGTGTTTGGAGAGGATGCCCACCTGTTCAGAGATATCCTCTCGTGTCGGCATTCTTGAAACGTACGGCTAGATCGCGACGTCTCTCGACCACCACATATTTATTATCCATATTTATTTAAATATTTATAATAAATTTTAAATAGTATTTATTATCCATAATGACTTTTAACTCGTCAGAACTGTACATAGAACACTTACTATAGATAGATAACCACATTGATTTATAAATAAATCTATCTTCCCCCAACACGAGTCTTTTCAGTTGTTTGGTCAAGAGTTTCACATTATTTAATTCTTTTATATCACAAAAAAGTCCTTTATAATTGTCAAAAGCTGTATACAAATATCTATTTTACAAAGAACTTTAGTTTACACAAAGTTAAGCAATTTCTTACATTATAAATTAGGATGTGAAATTTTCGGAACATTTTATATAAAGTTCGCGGGTGGACTATAATATATTAAAACTTTGTTACGGATATTAAGTTTGTTTAAAATTGGTTAAAAATATTTTTTTAAGAAAAACATATACTGTACAGGGATGATAGATATGACACATTAGTCTGAGACCTATAAGAAAGCTACCAGATTATTGTAAGACCCGCAACTCAACCCGCCCGTTGGACTATGTACAACTCCTGCTGTACGCAACTTGTAACAGCATAAATGCGAATGTTTAGAGGGTTGGCAGGAGTAACACTAAAATATAGGATTAAAATTTAACGCATTCGTGGTAGCCTAGGGGTCACGGACGTAAATAGTACGCTTGAAGAACTTTAGATAGATGGTACGGGCACATAAGACGGAGACCACACGGTAAACCAGGCAATGTCTATGGAGCTTCATCGACAGTCATGCAGAGGAAGATCAAAGAATTCTTGGATAACTCAATGCTTTAAAATCCTTCAAAGAAACGGCCTAGATGAAAGCGACGAACCGAAGAACATACAGCCTGAGAACGAGAAGAGCCGACTCCAATAGCCTACCTAGGCAATGTGTTGGAACAGTGCAAGAATGGAGTCTGAGATGCGTAACATTTTTTTAAATAAAAATTTTAATCGTTGAACATCATCGATTGTTATTATCGATTTCACAATAAGTAATTTATATACAAACGTACGCGTGAGGTCATTTGTATAATGTCTGATAATTTAGGAGAGTTATTGATAGTGAAAATGATAAACTACTATTATTTGCGGTATCGTTTATATTTTAACATCTTATTTAATAACTAATTCTTATTCTTACTACGAATTTGGCACCAAACTCAATATACCTACAATATATTTGATTGATTCTGATTATTCCACCTTTAAACGTGTTCATAACCGAATTCCTAAATAATCCTGAAACAATAGTGCTCGACTACAGAGAGACTGCAATAAAAGAGGCCTTTCTTGAAATTCTGCGGGTCGGATTCTGTACAATGACCGTAATGCGATAAAAACCATTTTATGTAATACCATTCAACGTGAAGCTTTGAAGATGTCGACATAGTAATGAATAAACCAAACATAGTGCTCATTATCATTTCTACATTCTCAACATAAATTGTATCGCCGTTCATATTGTAGATGGCGTCTATGTATTAGTGGAGACAAATCACTGCTCTTGAATCTCTGGTGTGAGCGCGGTATGACCACATAGTACAAAAATGTACGAAATAAACTAATATAACATTCATTAACTAAATAGTATTCAGAACAAGGAGGGATAGAATCAGAAATACTCAAATAAGAGAACGTCGAAGTAGAACCCTTACTGACATTTATGTGGCTATTCAAAGCGGATATTCCAGGAAAGACCAGAAGGCAAAAGACCAAGGGGCCACCCTGAGAGGAGCTGGTGGAAACAGTTGGAGGACTGCTGCGAAGCGAGGTTGAACTAAAGTGGGCTGACGTGGAGAGCGAAGCCCGAGATAGGAAAAGTTGTAACCTGCTATGCGGTGCAGGGACTCCGACCCGATAGGATAAGGGGTAGAAGAAGAAGAAGAATTCAATTTCGCTATTGCATTATATATTCAACCTTTCTTAAGCGTAAAATTTGTAATGATAGTTTAAATACCTTAATAATTAATTAAATTTTATGAAAACAAAATAAAGAAAACTAGGAACACATAATAATGAAATTGAAATAAATGAATAGTTATTATTGATTAAGATGAATTATTGAAGTCTCACAGAGACGAAGCTATTTATATGGAAAACGTGTATGGTAATATTAATAGGGTGACCTAGGGCTTACGACCTGTATGAGCTGGCTTAAGTGATCACCTTACACGATTTAACGTTCACCAATTCCACCGAAATAACATCCACACATCAAATTTAGTTGCATATTTGTTCTAAATATGTTTCTTTCGTATATTAAACCAGACTATGCTAGATACATCTTTAGTCCTTTCCATGACATAGTATAGAGAGATTTCGCAGTTATTCATACAGTTACTGTTACTTAGCCGGCACTAAGAACACAACTGTACATAACGATGTATAAATATGTAGATATCTGATCGTCTCACAGATCTTTATTTTAAAGTGACAGTAACAGAATATAAAAATTTTGATAGAATAATTAAAAAGGTTTCAATGATACATCACTAAGGAAAATCTTGTTCTTGACGTGTTGTCAAATATAAAGCAAACCTAACAATATTTGAGTTACAGAACAAACTTCAAGAGCAGAAGTCATATCTCAATAATGACTCGACCAAAGAAAACTAGGATACTCGTAATTCAGGCTTTAGAAACACTAGTAGTGAATTTTATAAAAATCTACCTACCTGGAATTATTACAAATCTTATTTACTTGTAAGTTTCATTGATTTAGAAAGGTTCATCAATAATTAGACTAAGGTATATTTATGTGACATCATAAATTCAACCGAAGTTTATTCAAAATGACTCACGATATAGTGTGTATACAATCAAAGTTTGGGCAATTTTATTTGTTATGATTTTATAACAAGCATGACGTGATCTTACGTGTGTCTATAATTCAGAAGAAGTAGAATACTGCTGAGACGACGACGATGAAAACTTTAATTGTTTAGATAATTAACAAGAAGACTTTATATAAAACGCTAATTCGTTGAATTGTTAGCATATTTCGGGGCCAATGGTCCCTTCATTATGATATAATGTATACTGAAAATTAAAGTATAGACATAAACAAAAACAAAATTTATATATGGGAGTTGAATGATTAATTTAGAACTAATATGATTTTTTTTTAAAAGTTTACCATTTGCAAAATGGACCTGGTTATTTATAATATTTTGTTAAGACCTTGCTACGCCAATGTTAAGATCTGCTGCGTGGCGTTGCGATCTTCTTACGGTGGATGCTGGATCTAATAATGCACGGTGGTATAGTTACAGCTTTTATTAGGATAACTTTATACAATGTAAGATATATGCTATGGCGAGCGATCCGTATAACGCGGTGGCTCTAATAAGTGCGCTTTCACGCGGTCCCGGCCGACCTTATGTGCTCTTTCTCGCTCCCTCCCTAGATCATTCTTTTTCGTACATTCTACTACATATTAAATTTAATAATTTAGCAATTTATACAGTGCTTTCTTATTATATATAAGTATTTATTTATTTATTTAATGTTCATGGAAGACCAACAGCACAAAAAAAAGCATAGAAAACATTGATACAATATAGATGGCCAATTACAGGTCTCCACATTTAGATAGTATATATAAATAATGTTACCAAAAAGTCATTTTTCATTTTTTGTAGACTGAAATTATTGTCACCAGATGGTAGAAGCAGAAAGAATTGCACTTAATCGAGAATTTTACAGCACTCTTCACCTTTTACAGCATTTACAGAATTGAAAGTTGTTAGAAGGATCTGGAATGATTCATAGGATTCTAGAAGCGATCGCGAGCCAAAACGAGATTGACCAACCCACTTCGCACTTAGTATTTGCGTTATTGTTAACAGGCGACATTTCAGTGAATACGACAGATAAATCGGTGACTCATTATGACCAAGCGACAATAAATTCAACGGGCGATTTCAGTTTGGATTCTAACCAGCAATAAAGTAGCTACCGACGTATGAGATGTGTTATCAAAGCGATACAAACCAGTGAGTTAGAATTTCAAGATAAGAATAGGAGACTTTCAAATGACTATTGCGCAATTATGTGTGAATTAAAGAAAGGTGCTCCGATTAAATTCGTGTGCGGCGATTAAAGTAAAATAATAAATCGATGATAATTTCCAATGTCTCATTTGCTCCCATAGTCATTGAAAATTGGTTGAAAATTTTCAATTTATTAATTTTTCAAACGACGTAAATAATAAATTGAAAGGAGTTAATGGAGTTCCGGGCTGCACCACCGGGGATGCGTGACTCGGCCAAGGGCCGTTCATTACACAATGGTCCATTATTAGCCGATCTCGCGAGAGGTGCCCTAATCGCCCGCCCTCTCGGCCCGGCCAGCATCTGCGCAAACCCGCACAACACGCGCTAAACAACACACAACACTGGGCCGCACAAAAATGCATTAAAATGCTCGTAATACTCGGCCATAATTAACATATCTACTAAAAATGCATTTTATTTCGCAGCCATCGATAGACAGAGTGAAAGACAGCGTTTTGCTCATTTTGTTATTCATTTCACTATAACTAATTAAATTTCTTTTTCTTTGTTTAAATTTTTTATACATTCTTGTTATATAAATCTTAACATACCTTAGTTTAATTCATAAATATTTATCATTACTAACATATTTCTAAATGTGGATACCTGTAATTGGCCATCTATATTGTATCAATGTTTTCTATGCTTCCTTGTTGTGCTGTTGGTCTTCCATGAATATTTAAAAAAAAAATAATAATAAATAACAAATTCAAAAAATCTATAAGAAGTACTAACATATACATGTATAGGTTGTCTTGTAGCTAGTAGCAAAAAACGCGGGGCAGTCTTCTTCAATCAATTTTGAATAGAAAATATTCTTTAAATTTTTGTGAAATGTCATCGGTTGTTAAGTGTGTCACCTTATGTAAAACTTTGGAATATCATGAAAGTAACTTATATCTAATATTGAAATTTCATAATAATATAAATAGAAAAAAATATATAAATTTGATATCGCTTTATATTTATTGTATTAATATATTAATACATTAAATAGCAATACTGCGTTTTAATACTAACATCATATTCAAGTATCACTGACGTACCAAAGACACTTCATATTCATTTTAAGACCATTTATTCTTATAGCGTGGTTATGGTGGTTTTACGATTATTACTACCTAAATGTTCACATTCTCACCACACGGAATATAGTGGCAAAGCCATAACAGACTTATTAAGAACATAATTAGATTCTAGACCTTCGTGTATTTTGTGATATTAACATCATTTTTATGCGCAATATTGCATTTTACTAACTTGACTTTTAAATTAGTTTACTTAACGAATTAATTCTTGCTCAAGTGATTATATTTAAAAAGATTATGTTGCGCAATCCTTCAACTTACGAGTTATTTTCTGAAGTCAGAACTATTTTTCATACATATTCAGAATTGCTATCGGGATTGGGTAATAAATATACAAGTATAATTTTGATTAATGTAATCTCAATTCCATGATTAAAAAATGCCAATCTTAATCAAATGAAATTTGAATGAAGACATAAATAAGATCAATTAAAAATAAATAATGACAAATGAGTTGCATGTCTCGGGCACGTGTATTATACGTACCATTTCTCCATAGAATATGTTTTTCTTGTTGGCCCCGCCCCATTTCGTATTTTGTATTTTGTTTTTTGTCTTCTATCACCGTCATCGTGTTCTTTTGTTTTGCGGAAAAAATATATCTACATTTTATGCAATTATATTATTTTTATTTATTATGCATATTTTCTTAAGAAATGTTGAATAGTAATGGTATTACATATCTGAAAATAAAAACTGAAGAGATTATTTGCGAATTTTAATACATGGTTGATGACGATACATACACCTTAACCGATTCCATGGACTCTATCCATGAACACACACTATTAATATTTTTCTTCTCTATGCCATGGATGACCACCAGGACGAGTTTGTTAATTTCGATGTGCAAAATGGAAATCGTGCTTAGTTACTTAATACTAAATCAATCTTATTACAATCCAGACCGCACGGATTACGTTCTGACTTATCAGTCCGGCGCATCCAGCATCCAGCATCCAGCGACGCAACAAATATGAACGAGACGTAATTACTTTTTCACACGCTCGACGCTGAGCGCGGAGCGGACGGCGCGGCGTCAATGGGCCGGACCACCCAGCCGACCTATTCACACGTCGGCCGGCGTAATCGGCCTCCCTTTTCTCTTTAATATACAGTAACTATCGGTATTTGCGGTTTCGTCATTTGCGGTTTCGCGTATTCGCGGTTGATAAATTTTTCAATATCTTTCCGTTTTTAGAATTTTTTGCGAACTTTTGTTTCAAAATAATGCCGTGATGATTTCAAAATTCCTTAAACTGGGACATACGAACATAGAAATTGTTTTCATGCCAATAAACACCACGTCATTGATTCACAATTGACTTCGTTCAAAAGTTATTACCTAAGTGAGACGATCATTCTTTAACTTGTACACCGCAATATTGAAGAATCATAACATACCTGATTGCCCTTAAAACAATCAAATTTTTTTTTTTGGGTTAACTGGATGTTGTTTGTTTTTATTTTGTTTTTTTCTTGTGTTTATGCAACTAATTTGTATAGTTGTGTTAGATTAGATTATTAGAGTGAGACGTTATAACAAAATATAATGTTTTTTTCTGTATTAGATTTCAAGGTAATTCTCCGAAACGCATATTTATTTTGGTCTCGATATTCGCGGTCTTTTGTAGGAAGGCATCCCCCGCGCTCACCGAGGGACCACCGTATTAAACATATCTCCACTAATGCATCGAGGAGACGCACCCTGACCGACGTCTTCTTCACACCTCTTCGCGTTGAAAATTAACTTTGATTACGGGTCGAGGCTCACCGGGTTGTTATTACGGTTCTGCCGCTAGTTTTTACCGCTCTCTGGGTGCGTTTTTTCACCCGAGGGATCCGTCTCAGTTTGGCTAATTGAATCATTAAGGTGGAATTTTGGGGTACACAACCTCCACCGGGCGGCAGCGGCCGAGCGCCGCATCACTTAATTCCGGATCGAATATCGCCCGGATAATATCGTCGTAATTGTTTAGCCATCGGAAAATCTCGCATCGCTCCTTTAATGCAATATTATTATACCGCATTTTGGTGCACAGTCAAAAATATCGGGTTAAATCGCCTCTTAAATAAACCCGGAACATTCTTGAGTATTCGCGTCATCGGAAAATTTTCGAGAAGGTTCAAAAGCTTTAAAAAAATGCATTTGAAAATCTTCTTCTAGTCTTCACTATAATAATTAAATATTATCAATTTGCGATACGAGTATATTAAGGCGTGTCACTGTGATAGTTATCGCAAGGTGTATTGCGTTTATAGCTACAAGGGAATGCAAAAAAGTTGTGTTTTAAATATACACTTATTTGGCTCACTCAAACGAGCCTAAAATGTCTTATAAAATGTTGTTTTTAACAAAATAATATAAACACTAGACCCAAAAAACATCTTGCTAGATATTTGTTTGCAGGTAAATCCATACAATTGAACACATTTCATAAATTTATTAACATATAATTTATAACATATTAAAAAGTGACTCTTATATCAATTAATTAAGATACTAAAGGAACATATACTAAAGGAAAGTATATAATAATTTGGATATAAGAACGCATATAAGCTATTTGGTGTCCAAGTCAAATTAATTTAGATTATTGATTATTGTTATAATCCATCATTGTTATAATGATAGATTATAACAATGACACATCATTAAGCATAATTCAATTTTTAATTTCTTCCTCCAAGTTTTATTTATTCTAGAACATTCTGTTAATTTAAAATGTATATTTCTGGTATTTTTTGTATTCTAGAACCTTTCGGTCCGGAGTGCTGGAAAATCCTCGATTATATGTATTTCTATCTATTTCGACACACTCGTGACAAACTTATTATTCTTTGTATTAAATAATATACTAAATAATTCGAAGCGAAACATTACATTAATTTTTTTTTCTCTCAGTAAATTTCAGCACTCTTCTATTGATTTTTTTTATTTTTAGTAAACAACTGAAAAACATGGAACTGCCAATTCTTTTCATAAGCATCTTGTCTTATTTTTTGACAGTTAAATGTATATAATTTATTTACAGATAAGGTCGATAATATATCATAGATTGGCGGAAAGATACCAGGCTGGTATGGTGCAATGGTAACACACCTTCCCGGAAAGAGAGGAGATCTGAGTTCAAGTCCCTGTAGTAGTAGTCAAAAATAGTCAAAAAGTAGTCAAAATATTTTTTTATTTACTTATTTACTTACTTACCATCACGCCGGGGGTAGGCAGAGAGGATAGAGCGCCATACTCTTCTGTCCTGACATACAACTTTCGCTTCGTCTACATTCATACATCTCCGCATGCAAGCTCGACGGTTGTTCAGGCTTCTAACAGGACCATCTTCCAGTATCTGGTTAATCTGGTCACTCCACGTCTTCCGTGGTCGCCCTCTCTTTCTGGCGCCGTCAACACTTGCATCATGTATCTTTCTTATCATTCTTTCCTCATTCATTCGCTCAACATGCCCAAACCACCTGAGCGACCCTATTTTTATTCTCTGTATTTTTTAATTTGGTTAAATGTAATTTGAGAGTAAAGTTGCGAGCTGAAAATAATTGCGTTGACCTAGAAATTCCAAATTCAGAAATCGCTTAGCTTAGCCACCCGATGGGGCCGGGTCTGACAGACGGCGGACGTCGCCGGGTCGTCAGTCTCCATTACGGGCCGGGACCCGGGACGAGACAGCCGCAGTGGGAATGCTCCGCGCACCTGACATGTTGGAATCTCGGGCCATTGTTCTAAGGCCGGGATATTTGGGCGGACAAAGAGGATGGGCGGTGTGCATTACCGGCGATGATTCGACACATTCGCGGCCGATATTCCGGAGACTTGACCTTTCGTTGCTATTGGGCAACCTGGGCTACCCCGAGGAGCGACCAGTGAAATCGCAGAAGGGAATGGAACGAGCCAACATTTTAATGGATCAGATCTGGTCACTAAATGAAACAAAATAAAATACATGGATGTAAGATTAGTAAATCAGAAAAAAAATTGAAAATATTATTTTAATATTTTGAATTTTTTGTAATCGATTTTTTTAACATATCGGCTTTTGAATTGCTTTTACAAATTTAAATGGTAATTTTATGGTTTAGCAATGAAAATGGAAAATTAGTTGAAATATAAACTAAATCATGTTGTTTTTTTTATTTAATATTTAAAAATTTAATAATGCATAGTAACCCACTTTACGTACCTAAATGTTGAAAATTTCAGCGCTCTAGCTAGTCGGGAAGTTGGTGAAAAATCAATTATAAGTTTTCACCACAAACAAAGAGAATTAAATAAAAGCACGTAATAATAAAATCAAACATAATGATTTCGTTGTTTGTCTATCCATCCGCCCGTCTGTCTGTCTGTCTGCCCCCGTAACGTCCGTAATTTCATTCGAATTCATGTCTAAAAAAACGAAATTAAACGGCTGGATATGGGGCTTGAACTCCGGGCCAGCAAACCCGAATGGGTGTTATGACCGTTGGTGTTAGGCATTCTATATTTTCTGCCTACCCCTCCAGAAAAATGGCCTGATGGTCAGTTATATAATATGTGTGAGCGGTCTTGGGTAGAATCGGTCATCGTTACATTGTATAAAGTGATCATATAAGCCAGCCTCAACGACAAGTCGTCAGCCCTGTAACATCCACGCCAGTCCATACATACTTTTCCATATAAAATAACTTCGTCTCTATGAGACATCTACGACTTATCTTAAATGAATTAATGATGATCTCTCAAAGGACAGAATCTAGTTATTGTGATCATAAAATATTAAACATTATCATACCTAACGAAATGTTTTATCATTTTTCTTTCCATTTTCCTTTCCAAAACTTTCCAGTTCCAAAAACAATCTTTTTTTGGAACCAGACTAATTGACTTGCGCCAATAAATTGAAATAATGACTCCGAATTCTTTCACCTTTGTCGACTAAATAAGCTGACTCTTTATCGCGAAATGACGTTTATCTGTATCAAATGTTCCGAGAGAATTCATAAAAGCAAACCAAGTTTAAAATTTCACTTTCATCGGCGATTTCATCGTTAGAAATTAACTTATATTAACGAAAGAAATTTGATTATTCACAGCCAAAGAGAAAAATTTTCGAGCGTTCCAAACAAAAGAACATCTAAAATGCACACGACGCTCCGTATCTATTTAGACAACTCATTCTAAAACAATGCTTCTTTTTTCGAAAATCTCCCCTCTTTATAGCAGTTTGACGTTTATTTTTTTAAAACACAAATATCGTTTGTGTTCCAAACACTTCTACATTCAAATAATTTCATAAATAAAATTAGTTCCTACTCGCATAAATAATAAAAACATCATTTTTATTCTATAAATTAATAAGCACATAATATAAGAACAGAATCAATTTCGAAGACATTTTCATTATGTATCTACCTACAGCATTTACCAAATTTCCTTGTAAAGAGTTAAAGTTTTAAAAATTTGCTTAAGAATAAAATATTTTGGAAGAAACACCATCTTTATTGTAAGCTTCTTGGAGTACTTTCGTTTAAACAATGGAATAAAAAACATAGCATAATTTTCGTCAGTATAACTACATAATTTTCGTCAGTATAACTACATAATTTTCGTCAGTATAACTACGATTACGTTACAGGGATTTTTTTGTTAAAAAAATTTATGTCACTAATTATTATATGTAATGAAGTTCAGACGCCTAAAAGAAACACCACCATCAGTGTCAAAGCATAATGAAGCCGGAAGTTTTACGCAAGTCATGAATTTCATATACCATTTAACTCCAGGAAGCTAATAAACATGCCGCTGGATGGTAGAATTTTTCAAGAATTTTGGTCGATTATTTTATATAAAGGCGAGGAACTATTCACACGCTCCCTCTAGCTGCCCGCTCTGAACATTAATTTTGAGGAGTTGACAGCTGGCCTGTGTAATGGCGGATGCTGATGTCGATATGATATCACAAAGAATTGTAACTGAATTATCCTACAGTCATATTTCATCGGGAGGGCAATAAAACTGTGGACCTAATTAATTTTGATATTTTGTATTTTGAAATCGGATTAAATTGAATTTAATTTAGTATATATTGAAATAAAAATGTCTTGAGGTAGGAAAAAATCAGATACATAGCGTAACGATAATGTAATGAATCCACTGAGTTATACAGAGATCGATTAACAAAGTTAACTTAAAAAAACTTAACAAAGTAAACACGCTTTACATTTACTTATCACTTTAACAATGCTTAAGAAAAATCTCTAAAAGTACTGGGCTTTTTTTTTTTTTTCACAAAACATCACATTGATATTTGTCTGTAGGTGCATCAATACATATATATAAATAAATTAAATTTACCAGAAATACATTCATATTAATTAATTACAATAGATCTTATAAACTCAAATACAAATCAACAATAATGTACAACAATACAAGAAAAAATACAAATATTACCAAAATCAAAATAAGTCTCTTTTATTTAATAACATATTCATTAATTCTGTATTTTGCCCTTTTTTATTAATATCCATTTTGACACGACATGGGATTTTATTTAATATTTTTGGTATGACATATTTTAATGTTCTTTGTCCATATTTATTTACGACCTTCGGTATTCGTAATCCTTCTTTAACCGTAAATCTGGTACTATGTTTATGAATCAATCTATGCTTATATGTCCCAACTTCATGATATCGCGTAATTAGTTTGTACCACAAGATAGCATTAATTGGCATAGAGCCTTGTTTCTTGAAGAGTTCCTGTATATCTTTAGTAGCACTTTCTTTATTTATTAATTTTATAGCCGAATTTTGAATATTTTGAATTTTTCTAATATTAGTTTTGCAAGTTAGACCCCAGCTAGTTATTCCATACCTTATTATTATTATTCATATATAAAATCACAAAACCATTCAAAAAACCATCGTCACGAATATATTATATATAAATTTGGAATTTGGTTGTTTCATTTGGTCACCTCATTATATAACTTACAAAAATATGATAGAATCTGTATAGCAAAAATTTCTTCGCATACATTTAAGTGTAATCTGGGCAGAACTTTAATTCCTTATCAAGAACGCTTATAATATTTTCATGTAGAAAAATTGGAAGTTAGAAGACTAATTGCTGAGTTAATATACCTATACAATATAATTCATGGTAATGTTGATTCAGAATTTTGTGTCGAAAACATAACTTTGAATGTTCCTGTCGCCAACTTAGGACACATTCATTCTTTCAACTTACAACAGCAATATGGCCCACTTTAAGTCTATATTTAGAATTTTGAGGTCATAAAACAAAATAGAAAATAACCATAAAGTCTTCATTGACATATTTCATGACAGTTTCCACGAATGTAAGGGAACTATTACCAAACTTGCGAAATTAACTGTTTAGTCTCTTTATTCAATCTCACTATATAAAATAATTTTACATTTATCTCTATATTTGCTGTTTTTGAATTCACATTGAAGTGATGAAAAGCAATTAAACTAATTGTATTATTTTTCAGTGTTTGTGAACCATTAAAAAAAATCAACTTTCTCAACACAAAAACTCTTCTCAAAATTTCCAGTTCCGAAATTAGGATGTAATTAGCTATCAAAAATGACGAAATATTGGTTCGCGTCTATGCGTTAATCGGCCGGTTCAGGTTTCGTAGCCCGGGGTTCAAACCCCATCTCCGGCCATTTTATTAGCCGTGAATTCGAATGGAATTACGGACGATACACGAATTTACGGGGACAGACAGACAGACGGACGGACAGACAACGAAACTATTATGTTTGATGATTACACATTACCTGATGATGAGAGGGACTGCTCTTCTTGTATATAGTATAATAGTGTTGAAGTAGTGAAAATGTAACTCAACGTGTATTCATTACAAAGTTACATTTAGTGTAAATTAAAATTTAAAAAAAAAACAATTTTGGTGTCATCCGGAGATAGTTAGACATATCAGGAAGTCATAATACTACACACATGTTATGTTGAGACCAGTTAGCATCTTTTTATAGCAGTTGTTGGCTCACGCTATTGTACTGTGAACAGACAGACAGACATTGAGTTTTATATAATTATACAATGTATTGATTCTGCTATTTAACTTCGGTTAATCTTAGAGCAAACTCTTATCTGCTAACTTCTAAGTGGATGCATTGCAATATTAAAAGCTCGTAAATATGGTCTCAGGAGCTATCGTCTTATCGTGCATAACTTTGCAATAAATTATTACACCGAGTTTCCTATTGCCCGTACGCCTGCGCCGTCTTGACCATTTGTATATACGAGTGTACATAGTTCCCCTTCGCGGCCAGACAGTTCTGGTTCACTTTCGTTAATTGAATGTTATTTATTTGCCAATTTAAATGTTTCGTATGGCCAGCCGCAGATAAGAGAGATTGATCACATATTGGTGCAGATAATTTATTTGACAACCACTAATTGATTGATTTCACTATCAGGATTGGATTATAATATTCATTCAAATGAATTGAAAGATCCCCAAACATAACTCAAATGTTATTTTATTGCAGATTTAGAGAGTCGCATTTGCGAAAGGCCCCGTTTTACAGAGGGCCCTTGAAGTAATGAGAAAATAGAAATAAAATCATAAAACACAGTTTTACTCCAAAAATAATGGCAGATCTGATTGCGTTCGACCAACATAGGTTATTTATAGCTCAAGAGCTCTATGCTCTCGCTCTGTTATTAGTTATTATATATGTGAGGTATAAAAGCAAAAGCAGCAATATCCAAAAAATTAAAAAATGTTTTGAATGCAGTCATCAAGGAATCACGGCGGCCCTCGTAGCCCAGTGGGTATGACACTGGCTTCTCACACCGAGGGTTCCAGGTTCCGGTGAGATCCATGTGATTTACTCAAGCCTGGGTATTTTACTGTTTTGTGATGTGTTTCGCTTCTGTCTGTTTCGCCTGTTAAAGCGTAAAAAATATATAACTAATTTAAAATGTATTGAATACTAGATTTTATGTGCATGCATGTTCGATGACTGCATATTATAATTTTATTTTTTTCGTTCGCAAAAAATAAAATCGATAACATTTTTTATATACCCCACATATAATATAACTAAAACATCGTCTCTATGTGTTGCTGTTCGCTGTGAGTGAAAGTTATTTTGAGATATTAAAATTTTGGACATTTTCAAACATTAAGTACATTTTGGACATTTTGTACAGTTTGAGCATTTTTGACTTTTCGGTCATTTTGGACAATTTCAACATTTTGGACATATTGTCGTGAGACAAAAGGGCCATTAAAACGTCCTGCGATACAAGCTCCTACATCATACAGGTATACTAAGTCCATGCCTGCATATTATTTATATCCTTGAAAAGTTATTTTTAATAATTTTCATTTTTAAAAAGATTTTTTTTAAATAAAATAATTGATAATCTCATGACAGATTTGAGAAAATATATATTAAATTTCAAAAAATAAATTACGCTTCAGACCCTTATTAATCATGTCTAAAATATAAAATCTTGCGTGCATTTGAGAATGCGTAAGTAACTTGTTTGATAAAACAGTCGTATCTGAAATTAAAATCAATGCAATAAACAATTAATTAATCACAGCTAAAAATTTAGATTGGATAAAAAATCAGTTGAATGAAATGTTTAAAAATGCATTCGATTGAAATAAATGTTTTAAACGGTTCTCAGAATAGTTGTTTGTTCATTTTTTATTATGATGTTTATTTCTTATTATGATGTTTGTATCTTATTGTGATGTTCCTAAATTAAATTGTTGTTAAACACCTTAATTATACACCTTCGATTGTGCTTCGGTTTATTAGTGATGGTATGTTGCATTAAAAGACGAAAACTGAATTTCGGTACAACGGATCTAGCAACAAATTTTTCTTATGTTCTGTATACACGATGTTGCTTTTACCAAAACTATCCAGCCATTTTCTAGTATTTAGGGTGTCTCGTAATTAGTAGCAAAAACTTCGGGGGAGTCTTCCTCATTCAATTTTGAATAGAAAGTATTTTTTACATTTTCAGTGTTTTTACATTTATCAAGTTTGCATTTTTTTCAATATTCCTGACTTATCTTTTGTAAAGCGTTAGACTATCAGGAAATTAATTTTTATCAAATATTCAAAATTCACTAGCTTTCATACAAATCAAATAAAAATTAATTATCAGTGGCTCCTAGTGACCGACACAGCGCAGGACAGAGCTCTGGAAGAGTGCTATGATAGGATTATTACGACATTCCTATTTTATTTCGTGCATTTGATTCGCGTTGAATGCAAAAATCTATGTTTTTTTCTTAACCATTACTATTACTGATCAAACAACCGGCCCTAATTGATTGAAAACTGAAATTTAAACATGCAAAAGTACCATTGAAAGATTTGGCAGATACTTCGTGGTGCAACATTATAATTTAAAATATGTTTTACTTTACTTTGTAATACACACACACAATATGAGCTATTAAATTACAACTACTACTCTTCTCAAAACTATAGTTGTAATTGAATAGCTCATATTGTGTGTGTATTACAAAGTAAAGTAAAACATATTTTAAATGCAAAAGTACGTTTTTTTAACGGGTTATTTCTAGTTTATTTATTTTCATTTATTTTTTTCATTACGTATTTACTCAATTATACCAAACCTCAAAAGTATTAGTGTAATAGATCTGAGGAACGTATCTCGCGATGAATGAAAGAGACAGAGAGTGTGAGAGAGAGAATATAGAAAATAAGGACGGCCATTATTCATTGTATAATTGCCGTAACATTGTACGCGAGATTTATTGTCACCACAATAAAGATCTAGTCTAAAACCAGTGCGTTTTACTCTGGACCAAATATCGACTGCCCCAACGATCGAGGCAGTAACTCAATATTTTAGGTATTTGAGTTAGTACCATTTTTAGGTTTAGACCATAATTGCCTACCTACAGTAAAGACAACAGTATCTCAAATGCAATATTTAACAGATAAAAATATGAATTTTACAAAAGTAGTAAATCAGTTAACCATTTTTCTTCCATGTAATAACGAAATAACTTAAGTTACTGTTATAATAAAATATCTCAATTACTAGTAAGATCGTCATATTATTACCTACACACACAAAAAAAAAATGTTGAGAAGATTCAAAACAGAATTAGAAATCCGGTTCGAAACTTAAAAGTGTCCCCCTGAAAAATCGATTTATTTGAGTTACTGCCTCGTTCGTTGGGGCAACGAATAACGAACGACGGCTCCCATATCGGCCCTACTCTTGCGTCGCCAGGTTGACATTTTTCTTATTTAAAGCCATCCCCGTGCGGCGCCCGTGTATAGGGCGAACGCCGCAAGGTTCTTGCAGCAAAAAACCCGTTCGTTGTCCCCTCCACCAAGAACTTTCTTTATTAAATCAAATACAAATACAAGAAAATTAAAAGCATATAAAAGAAATAGATTTGTGCAGCGGCATAAAAATCAGAAGTAGAAAAACAAAAGCAAAGAAAAATAGAAATAAAATCAGGTTAAATACAAAATACAAAATCGTTCGTTGGGGTAGTCGATATATCACATTCGGAAACGAAGAATTTTCAACGAACACCGAATCAAAAAATTCTCGATTTTTCAAATTCAAATTTGAACGACGGCCGAACGACGCCCGCATCACTATTCTCATTCGCAAAAAATGTGAGATAATTTCCGCCCAAAAGGTGATGGAATGCATCGTAATTAACACGCTGCTCCATTGTTTGGAGGTGACGGCCGAGATCGCGCTGTGTGTTATTATTGCCGGGTATAAAAAATCCTAATTTACGGACGGTTTTTGCACAAATTTGCCAAATTGCCTCCTGACCTTCGCGTGCTGCGGCCGGACAGGCACCGCGACTGAGTAACAATATCATTCACTACGACTGTCCGTCGTGAAGTCATTATTTTATTCAAACTCAGAGCCGCTCTGACGTGTCTCGTAAAAATGGTGAGCGACGTTTCCTCCAAACAAATGCGGTAAATAATCTACACCAGGAAACATTACTTTTAACCGCGCTTATATTGTCTTCACCTTTTTGTCTGGACGAAATCTTGCAATTGATATTTCACCCGCCTCCCAATGTCCGATCGAGCTGAAATTTTGAATACAGATGTATTCTCGATGACAATACGTGAATCAATCAAATTTACTTATTAATACATCATAAATAATTAATCAAACTTATACATGGGAAATTAGTTAATGAGCTCACTAGAAGTTGGCGATTTTGTACGCTGGATAATATTAAGACTAAAAAGTAGAAAATTATATTGCATGAAAAACCACGCTTAAAATGCTTTAAATGTACTAAAAAGTAAAAAATAAATCTTCGGCCAAAAAATGTTTGCCTCACTCTTCAAATAAAAGCATGTGCGCTTTCCCTCCATCAACAGCAGAATTATGTTATCTATATCAATATCGTAAGCACTCACCATTTATTTCGAGATTTAGGCAAAAAAAAAATTTCGGAAAATTTCTTTTTTACTTTTAATAAATTTAAATATGGTTGCGGTTTTTAAAAATATATTCATGTAACCTATGTTCCTTTTTTAGAGTTTATTTGCTTAATATTTCAGACTTAATATTTCTTAATATTGCTTAATATTTCATAATAAACAACAGGATAATGTATTAGGTATTAACATGAGAAGTGTCCTTTTTTTTTAAATATCCTGCTCCACAATATATTTTGTTTGCTTTTACGTTACATGTAGGGGAGGGGGGGGGGGGCATAGTGGGATACTTAAGACTCAAACATACCTACAAGATAAAATATTATGATTAAACAACAAGTTTTGACTCAATATCATGGTTTAATGCATTGCGAACGACTATGGAAATGTTTTTCACGGTTACGATATGTGAATACATAAATGTAAAATGGCATTTGCCCCGCTATGCCCCCTATGTGGGGGCATAGTGGGACAAATGTATTGTTACTTTAAAAACAAAACATAAACTGACAAAATCTTACTTTTTTCACAGACAATTTTGTACTTTTAATTATGAATTATGAAGGTACTGCTTCAAAACAAAAAATTAATCACCACAATATATAATTGAGTTCGATAACTGAGATCGCACGTGAAGGTCACGTGCCGACTGACGACCAATTAAAGCGAGCCCTTTGAAACATTGCACGGCTTTCGTTCGAGCTGTCACAGGGATTTCCCGCTATGCCCCGCTATCCCACTATGCCCCCTCCTCCCCTAGTACTTTATTTAATTACAGGTCTTGAAAATGGAATTCTAAGTAGACAAAAATGACCACTTCCGACACCTCCTTCTATTCGAATGACAAGTTCTTCAAGTCAAGACCTGATGGTTTTTATCGCAGAGGCACAGGAATAATATTAACAAAAAGTTATTAGCTGATACACAAGAAAATACAATAAGTAGGTAATATGTAAAAAGTAGTAAGAAATAAAATAAAATACAATAAGTAATCAGTAGATACGAAAAAAGAAAGTGATTAAAAAATGGAAAAAATTAACATGATATAAAATACAACATATAATAGACCACATATATAGGAAAACTATAAAATAGAAGATGCGTAGATTTATCATTTATATGTGTATAGTGTACGAGCATTAAATATATCAATAGAACTGTATTGATTACCTAGGCGACGCAATCTATATATAAGGAAATTCACACTACAGTTAGTGCGCTGGGTGCCTACAGCAAATAACTCGCTCTGTTGTGAAACAGACCGCCCAGGTACTCTACAAGTAAGCATCTGTAATAACTCAGGATTATACAATACTCCTTTAATAATTTTATACAGTTAAATTAAATCACTATTAATAAAGGGAAATTGCATTTCTGTTATTATTTAAGCACCCAAGGTATTAAAAAGTAATAACAAAATATTAATATAGAATTAAAAAAAAGATTAGTTAAGTGGGTATTATTCTTACGTTTTAATCTATGTTTCTCAATCTTATATTACTTATTCATTAATACAAATTTAAAAGTACATACATGTAAAAATTGGTCCGCGATACGGTACAGGAGGCGAAGCCCCTCGTGTTCCTAATAAAGTTAAAAGATAATAATGATTAAAAGTTGTTAGCATTGTATTTCGAATAATTATCCAATTAATGTTACACATGTCAGGCTAGTTTTTTTTTTAATCCAAAATGTTTAAATAATATTGATACAAGAAAAAAGTTGTTTCTTTGTGTTAAGTAATTTCTTAAGTATTAATCAATGATTGAATAAACTTCATCAAATAATATCTGTCATATCTTAATCGGTTCTATACAAATCTTTCATTCGGTCTCGTGCATAACACATTGGTAACCTGAGATGAAATTTAAATGAAAAAAGTAAATTAATGAGTTCTGTTCCCCGATGAGAAAATAATTATGTTGTTAATGTTCTCCAAATCACAGAAATCTTTGAGCAATTTAACACCAAATAAGACCTGTTACTTTTTCGTAATTTATGTTGTATATTCTAGACCAGTGATTCCCAAAGTTGACCAGATCCCACCAAATTTTTATTTCAATTTTCGGGACCCACCTCCTGCCTCAATATTTATATATTGCAACTGTATGAAGGACTGTTTAATTAAGAAAAAAGTAGTCCAAATATAATCGAAATTTTTGATTACGGAAAATATTAATATGTGATATTATAATGGGAAGCGTAACAGCATTGGCGTCGACTTCAATTTTAGTCACTTTTAATTGCAGTGAATTCGATACGTCCAATTTATTTCTTTATTTAGTCTTAATAGAAACCATGACAAAAAATCCCACTTCACATAAGTATGAGGAAGTGAAGGGGAAGAGGACTTTCATGGCTTCGTCAGACAACTAAAAACCAGAATTTTGTAATCGCTTGCGATTAAAAGTATTTTCAGCGATGTATCTTCTGATAAATCAATAGCTCTTCAATTGATTTTGTCGACATTTCAGTTGGTATATTGTCTTGAAATGGATTACAAATCCAGTTCATCTCGTCGAACTGTTTTATCTCTTCTTCGAAGTAGGCGTTATGGTTATTTTTCAATGCTGTTAAATGAATGTAAATTGCAGACACTACATTTATATCTGGTTGAACTTCGTTTTCTACAATAAACACGACATGGCCCAGACGAGATATGTTGCACGGTTGCGTGCAACATATCTCGTCTGTCATCATATCGCGTTGCAATGTTGCACATATTGCGACTGCGACCCACATAATATCCGCTCGCGACCCACCAGTAAGTCGCGACCCATAGTTTGGGTAATACTGTTCTCGACTATAATTTTAGTTTACCACTTATTAATAAGCAATCAACTAAAATAAATAACTTAAGACTAATAACTCCCAAATACGGCTTCCGTTTCAAAAATTTTGCATAATAGAATATATTTCCGTGATTTAGAGTACAAACATTTTCATGCTTAGATTTTTGTAGGGACAAAAATATTCGCATTACACCAAACATGTGTTTCGTAATTAAATAGTGCATTTTTTAATGAAAATCGTTTGAAACTTTTTGCGTTTTGTGTTTTAAAAAAGTTTTTTGAGTTTTGTGATTTAAAAAAATAATGAACTAGGCAGATTTAATTACTCAATTATTTCGGACTAAATTTTACATAATTTTCATTTTATGTATACAATATAAACACAGGTACATAAACTTATATTAAACACATATTAATACATAAGTCTCTACATTCTCTCTCTACGTCATAAATGTATAAAAAGGTATAAAAAACATACTTCTCTGTGTAATAATGTACGCCACTAACACTGCCAGATGATGACGTGAAAAATAATAATGAAGTATGAGAAGCAAAAACAATACTTCATTTTCTATGTATCAGTGTTCGCCACTGTCGCTACTAAGATATCACAAACCTAAATAATATTATCTTACTATTAAAAAAATCAACCTTTGTAAAATTATATTACTACTAATAATGTATACCTATATTTTTTCCGGTTTTCTAACAAATAGAAACATGTTTTTTAATTTACTAAGCCTCACTTATTTTGTAATATATATTTTTTTAATAAAAGCCCACCCGCAAAGTGTAAAGATTGAGAATTGAGAGCACAGGGGCGCCTCGGGGAGAAAACGGACCATCCCGCGTCTGCAGCATAAACAAAGATTCTGGCATAAAGATGATTTAGGTGGCCTCGGCCCTAATGAGGCCCGGACCGGGGCCCACAAATCACGGCCCCACTCCGGCCCACCCCGGCACCGAACAATAAATAATTACCCTCTTGATGTATTAATTAACTGCACTCGCTGTGTCTTCTGATCTCCGGGCGCATTTATTCATCTGTCGATTGTTATTGCGTGGGAACCGGACTCGGTGGGCCCCTGCGATCGGCCGCCGATTTGTATAAATCATCCGGACATCGGCGCGTGGTAGGAGCAAACTTTCAGCGAAATAACGCTTCTTTTATTTTTAAAATCAGTTATTTATTCGACCAAATGAGCAGTACCAACATACCGATATCGAATTGTTTAACATTAACCTCGTTAAAAACGTTGTAAAATCGCCGATGAAAAAACGGTACATAATAGTGTTCCGGTGCATTGAAGCCTGGAATTGGCCAAAATAGAACGAAAATTGGTCCCCTTGTTCTTTCTTATCTTCATAAATGACTTGCCAAATATATTAAGAAAGAAGTGTCTATTATATGCCGATGATTTAAACATTTATTCCACAAGATAGATAGACACATTCTGGAAGATAGTCATCTCCTACAAAGAGATCTGGACGAACTATCAAATTGGTGTAAAGCAAATAATACGTCACTTAATGCTAAGAAATGTTCATGTATAAGTTTCACTAAAAATATTTTAAAAATAGAATTTGTTTATAAACTGGATGACGTTCCACTCGCTAAAGTCGATCCAATAAGGGATCTGGGCATCATGCTAGATTCTAAACTCACTTTTAGAAACCACTTTGATAATATCACAAACAAGGCATATTCATGTTGGGATTTATATTTATATAATAGGCATAGTCTTCACTATGTTTATTATCTGAGTATCATGTACCTATTATCCTGTTAGTGTTTCTAATAAATTAAAAAAAAAAAAAAAAAAATTGACTGAATACGGAAGAAATGACGTATGTGTGCAAAATCTTTCTACGACAGAGTAGACAATGAAATGAGCAGTACCAACATGCCTTTATCGAATTGTTTAACATTAACCTCGCTACGTTGTAAAATCGCCGATGAACAAACGGTACATAACAGAGTTCCGGTGCATTGAAGCCTGGATTTGGCCAAAATAGAACGAAAATGGGTCCTCTTGTTCTTTCTTATCTTAATAAATGACTTGCCAAATATATTAAGAAAGAAGTGTCTATTATATGCCGATGATTTAAACATTTATTCCACCATTCGTAGCCTGGAAGATAGTCATCTCCTCTCATAAAGAGATCTGGACGAACTATCAAATTGGTGTAAAGCAAATAATATGTCACTTAATGCTAAGAAATGTTCATGTATAAGTTTCACTAAAAATATTTAAAAAATAGAATTTGTTTATAAACTGGATGACGTTCCACTCGCTAAAGTCGATTCAATAAGAGATCTGGGCGTCATGCTAGATTCTAAACTCACTTTTAGAAACCACTTTGATAATATCACAAACAAGGCATATACTATGTTGGGATTTATATTTATATAATGGGCATAGTCTTCACTATAATGTTTATTATCTGAGTATCATGTACCTATGATCCTGTTAGTGTCTCTAATAAATTTAAAAAAAAAAATAGACTGAATACGGAAGAAATGACGTATGTGTGCAAAATCTTTGTACCACAGAGTAGACAATGAACGAGCAAAAAAATACATAGTATAATACTGGCTGTAGTGTAATAGATAGAATAAAGAAAGGATTGCTGAGATGGTTTAGCAATGTGGAACGGATGGTAAAGAAAATTTATGCTGCTAATAGGGGCTAAAAGTAGCAGAAACAGAGGGCATCCGCAGACCTGGCATGACCAGATAAATCAATACTGGAGGATGGCTCTGTTAGAAGCTTCCGCAACCGAAGAGCGTGCATGAGAAGATGTATGAAAGGGGACGAAGCAAAATTAACGTGCCAGGACAGAGCCGCCCTACCATCCTCTCTAGAAAACGGCATGATGGTTAATAAGTTAGTCAGATGAACAAATGAGACAAATGAAGCACTCAAAATTAATTTTTATTGAATAAATAGAGTCACCAATTTAACTGCAGCACTGTTCCGTAATTCACTAATTTCGCATCAGCTACTCGAGAATCTTCCACTTGTTTGCGGAATACTTTATATTTGTACACTTCATTAGGTCGTCTCTAATCGCATTGATTCGCTATAGAGAATTCCGCACATAATCTCACTCGCGTCGCGGTTTCGCCCTCTGTTTGTTTCACTTTCTTTGGCGTCAAAACTGCTCTGTCAAAATAACAACAATTATGACGTAATCGCGCCGCTTGTTTTGCTAAAGTTCTAGTATATTTCTTGCTTATTAGAAGTCTTCAACTTGTAGATCTCAATGAATAAATTTAACGTTTCGGTAATTTATAATAATAATATATAGTATGTATCGGAGCTGGTTCCTTACAGTTAGATTCGTGCCTAAACTTTTAGAGTTTATAACTTTACCGTAATATATCTTACTAAATAAGTCATCACGAAAAGCTCTTTTATTTTAATGGGATAATATATAACCTTTGTTCACCCTGAAAGTCTTTTCTAAATATTGGTGAAAGAATTTTTGAAATCGGATGAGTAGTTTCGGAGATTACCTCCTACATCCAAACTTACAAACTTTACCTCTGTATATATTAGTATAGATTATTATTGATGTTTTAACATTTTCGACTCATGATAATTTAGACAGAAATCGAACTGAAAAGTTTGTGTACCTACTAACTTTGTTACATCTGTATAAGAGTATTATGACTGTTAGTCTATCGCGTATAGATTTATTAAAAATTTCACGACACAATTATTCTGACATTTACAAGTGTACAGAAGAAATAATTTACAGCGGCTGTTTGAAATAATCCGAGTGAAATGGTACAGCAATACAGATTTAATTAACGATTTCTAATCATATTCAAATTGCCCATATAAATTTTGATTTATTACCGAACGGCATGACTATAAATAAGGTAAGGCGAATAAATACGTAATTAAATGAAACTAAAACTTTAATAATCGGTATGTATATTGAGTTTTTTGTAGAGTTTATATGGTTTTAGACAAGTCAATTAAGCTGCCTTTACTGTATTTTTTTAAAAGGCCTACCGCATCGCCACATTAAAAGTGTTTTAATATGTTTTGTTTATGCGTTACAAAATTTTAATGGTTTGGACGTGTAAAAAATCTCAGACACGTCCAGTAACCATCTGGATTTATTCTCATTTTTACAGCTCAAATATTCAACACATTATTTTCAATTACACGTTTCCATTCAGTGGAAATCGCAATAAAAATCTGTGGCTTGTTTAACAGTCAGAATCAATTAGTTTTTTTTTAAATTAAGCATTTTATTTTTTGGTTAAAGTGGATTTCATTAGATATTTATCTCATGACATACTAGGTACATGTGTTTCCACTAATTTGTAATTTTTATTGAGCTTCATCTTTCTTTTCTTTGCAGTGTATTTAGTTATGTATGTATCGTTATACCTTTATTTTGTTTATCCTATAATAGTAAATCATCCATCAACATGCACCTAGAGACAGTCAAGAGGTTTTTTGGGGTCGCCTCGCCGCGCACTCACTTGAGCATCAGCGGCGCAGCAAGGATCGAGGATGACCGCTTTAGGATTAAAATAATTTCAAACTGAGTGGTCAAAGTGCAGGGTCGATATGGAAGCCATTGCTCAACAAAACAGCTCTGGGTATGCGTTGGGTACTCTTCAATGCGCGTTCTTGAAATCTGTTGCACCACTTAATTTCGGCAAAAACGATTAGGTACAAAGGTACAAGCAATCATGCACACCCATGAAAAAAGTATGATAAAATAAGCTTATCGTTCCATCTAATATTATGTTATACCCAAAAATAAAAATGATATATTATGCATATGTTTAATCACAATTACAATATGGTATTATTGGATGGGGTGGAGCTTGCAAATCTTCATTAAAACAACTAGAAGTAATAAAAATAATTATGAAAAAAAATAGTAACTGTCCTAATGTCGAATTACATTTAGATTTTCGAGTACCAAAAATAACTATACACATACACATATACATTAAAAATCTCTATAGTGAAAATTAAAAAAAAAAAAAAAAAAAATGTTAGAAGCGATTTTTTATCAACAATATCTAGAGATACCTTAAATATACCTAAACTCAAATTCACAGCAACTAAAATTACTTTAGAAACCTAAAGATCAAATATTTTAACAATCTTCTTAAATCTAGCTCATCCGAAATAGTAATTATCAAAAAAAAAAATATTTATTAAAAAATTCATTTAGGGACACATAAATAATAAGGAAATGATTGTGTTTCGTCGGCTAAAATCATACAAGTACCTATACACTTCTCTATCCAATTATAATAATGCCATTTAAATTTTAACATTGTTAATTTTATTCTTCTACTAGATTTGTTATTAATATACTGTTTTGAATAAGTTGTTGTAACTATGTCTCTACCCTCTACATATTAATTTGTACTTTTATAACTTTATTGTAACCCGTCAAATGTGATGGTACTTTACCTGTCGGTTCCTAAAGCATAAGTATGTATTTATTTAAGGAAAAATAATAATGATAATAAAAAAAAATATAAAAAAATATTTAAAAATGAGAAAAAAACTAACCCATAAAAACCAAGGTTTTATTATACTCCATTTCTCATTGAATCAGGTTTCGTGCCTACTGCACGCTTCGGGGTCATTACCCATTTGCATTGATTCTAATTTGAAAAAACCATTAAAACTTCGAAAAATCCAAAATAATTCTATAATTATTAATTTTTTTAACGAAAATTTGTTAGATAATTTTTATCGTCGCCACGAGTCTGCCTGAAAAGTTTCAGCTCGATTGAATCACGAGAAAAGGGTCACAGACAACAAAACGCAGACGCTACGAGTTAAAAGAAAGGGAGTAAAAAAGAAAAAATGTTTTTATACTATAAAAAAGTAACGAACATTACACGAAGTTACGACGGACGGGCAGACAATGAAATTATTATAATTAAATAAATAAAACATAAGAGATTTTTACTTCTTTTCTTTTAACTCGTGGCGTCTGACGAAAAAACTTTGGATCGATTTTTAACCCTTTTCCCGTGATCCAATCGAGCTGAAACTTTGCAAGCAGACTCGTGGCGACGATCAAGAAAATCTGTCAAATTTTCGTTAAAAAAAATAATAATTATGGTATAATTTTGGATTTTTCATATTTTTAATGTTTTTTTCATACCAGTTGTATGGAGATTCCGACGCATTTGGTAGACACGAAACCCGAAAATGAGAAAGGAAGTATTGTAAAAACTTGGTTTTTATGGGTTACTTTTTTCATACTTCGGTCAGCCCGTGTTTGTGCGCTCTGGGGAAATGTAATCCGAGGGCCCTGGAAGTCTACCTCTCGTGGAATATGTTCCCCGCGATTCCTCGTCCTACACGGAGGGCATGACTCAGCCCAAGTTATTACATTATCAAGGATATTTATTATTCGCAATGTTTACTGCAATATAAGGAGAATTTATAAACATCTGTAAGGCCATTCGTGTTTGTTCTCCGTTCCTATTACAACGAGTGGGCAGTTTACATTTTCCATCAGCTTACCGAAGACATCAACACAAGTATTGTTATCGGGTATTATGAAATTTTTCCCTCGAGTCGGTCCGTCTGAAATACATACAAAAACAATAGACAATGAATGAACCAGCGTGCTCGGTAATAATTCTATGCCGACTTTTAATGAGCAAAATTTCATCCATGGTCTCGAACATTTATTTTTGGTGTTTATTGCGTTATGTGTGTGGTATATTCGTGAAATAAAATATGTAAATACATATATTAAATACATTAAACAATTATTCTACACATATTTACACTTGGACTTATGACTCACTCAACTTTCACTAACATACCACTTGATACTTTGTAGATACATAATAACTACCTTATGAAAATAAATACTACTGACGAATTAGAAAAAATTATTATAATTGTGTTCTATAACGCCACTCTGGGACAGGCGTAGCCTAGTAGAGTGGCATAATCCACAAATTAAACAAAACAAAAAAAATGTGTAATTTATCTTATGTTTTATTGTTAATTTAGTATTAAGTACCTTTATTTGTAAACAAGGATTTTTTTTTAAATAAAAAAAAATATATATATTAATTTTGAGTAAGCGTGTCTTCAGTCGTGGAGGAGGAGATTTTCTTTTTTTTTAATATTTACACCGAAACATTGTGGTTTTTCATTTTTATTAGTATTTATAATTTACTTTGCTTTAAACCATTTTTTTTTGTTTTCAAATGTTTAATTTAAAAAACAATTTAATCTAATACCTGGCTGCATAAATATGATAGTGTGATGAAAGCTTTTCGAAAATTACGTTAATTTTATTAATTTAATACTGTGCTAATTTGTATGAGTTATTATTGTACGATGCCTGTCTCGCTAGGAAAAATCAGTGTCGAGACAGAAATTTAATATTTTAAAAACCACCTTTTCTATACTTAAAAATACTTTTTAGTGTACTGGTAATTATATTTAGTTGGTTAATGATATTTTGGGTATTTATGAATACATGCTTTAATTTATTTTTTTAGTGTAAATTATCCAATTTAATACCAGTATTATTTACAAGTATGATAATTTGTATCAAAAGTGTGTTGAATGCTTTTTTTACATTTTTCATTAAATGATTCGAAAATTCTGAAAATATTGTTTATTTAAACATCTCAAATGCTTTTGATTCTTATGTTAAAATTTTCACCTGTTTTTTCAATAGAGAAAACATAGTACAATTTTCATTAGCAGCTTTAATTATTTTATTTATATATATTGCAATCATTAACAATAAGATATAGCAAGTTATAGATAAAAAACGATCATCAAATCTCTTACGAACGTTTATTACGTACATTTAATTCAGTGTGACTATACGTCGCAGCAAGTACCAATACTACAGTGGGTGAGAATCGTGCCTAAACGATACAATATTAATTATGTCTGTAAAAATGAAGTGTTACAGTATATGTCTGCTTTACAATCTTATCTACTGACATGTAAACAGTCAATATAATGTACAATTAAAAAAATAAAACAATTAGTAAGACTAATAGTTGTGATGCAGTTTATAAGTAGGTAACTGTAAAAAAATAAAAAAACGTTTTACATAATTTCAAATAAATATAAAAATAATAAACAAGAAAGCATAACAAGTAGGTACATATGAAAATATTTTTTTAATCTTATATATTATTATATATACTGATATTTAACATGTTTTTCTCTTTGAATTTTTAAGAAAAAATAATATTTTGAAAAAAAAATAATTGCAAAAATACCTACTTTCATTTTATATTATTTTATTTATTTGAATTGAAGCTTACAATGCATGATGATGTTTTACAGGGCAATAACAGAATAAAATTAAATAAGGATTTTTATTCATACAATCGAAGAGGCAGCGACAGTTCTTTAGAATAAAAAATAAAAAAATTCATAGCCTACCGAAAACAGTGCAAAATACACTGAATATAAAGGAGTTTAAATCGGAGTGCAAAAAGTCTACTACGAAAAACTTCAAATGACTAATGATTATGTACTGCAATTTTTAGCAATATGCAAATTATGTATTAGACCATAAAATATAAAATACGGAACTAAATAAACACTCGAATAAAAAATAGAAATGATTTATTAACAAAGTTAGTTACAGCTCTAATTTAGCGTCCTTCTCTTCAGCTGAGATCTAACACATTTCATCAGCAGATACGAATCCTTTTCAAAACGTCTCCCATTTCAGGGTACAATTCAATGCAGGAGGAGAGCGTGACGACCAGCAAACCACTCTCTCATCTTACAGGCATTAAGCTCCGACCCTCGCGATCGAGAAATGGTACAGATATTAACGCGAGATGTAAATGTCTTAATTTATATAGATCCCAGCCGATCATTAGGTTAGGACCGCATTCCACGTGAAGCGGTTTAGTCTTCGCGTTTCTGCTCTCCTGGCCGCCCGAGCCCTGGAGGGCGCCGGACCTACAGCGCGCGGAGTCCCCTGGCGCGGGGGGCGAACCCTGGGCGCGCGTGCCCGGCTGCCACTCGGCACGGCGTGCATTTTTGTTATACTGTCATAAGAGTCTGTAATAGCAAACTCTGTAATTCCCAGATTACACTCATTAGGGAATGAACATGCAGAGGCGGCTGACATTTTTGCTGATAGTATGACTGTGTATAGAACAAAGCTGATACAATTCTTTACATCTCAATGAAATGGAAATGGACAATAAATTTTTCTGTATTATTATTTTACCTTTAACTATTATTATTTGTACCTTTAACCGTATTATTATTTTATCTGTCTTATGTTTTTCTGTATTATTATTATTATTATTATTACCTTTTAACTATTATTATTGTAACCTTTAACTGTATTATTATTTTAACTGTCTTATGTTATTTAAAAAATATATATTATGTATATTTGTAAAAGCCCATTAGGGCGTTAAATAAATAAATAAAAAGAAATAAAAAATAAATAAAAACATAATCGAATATTCTACACGAATGTGGAATTGACTAAACTATTCCAGAGTGTTCTAGAAGCAATGGATAATTATAGAAACGCGACGTGCCACTAAGGTAATGGTAACTGTCATGACGCTCGCCTGGTGATCTGATGGTCGGTGGTTCGAGCCCCATTCCAGGACATCATCAAGTTAGTCCTATTCTCATAGCACAAGCGTTTAGCTTATTTTGAGAATAGTAACGATATTGATGCGACACGCATTCCGTATTCGCATTTCTATTTTTTTTTAAATTACACTAAAAATGATAATGTAGGTAAATCACTGAAAAATCATACAAATAAAATTCAAAAGACTATAATTCTGTACTCACCATGTATGTTTAAACAAATAAAATTAAAATTCTTCCAATTCTATACTAGTTCTGAGAGAGTTTGAGTATCTTTTCTCCTACATCTTAAAAAAAACTTTCATTTTAAAAAAATGTAAAAAAATATGCAAGGCTCCCAAGGTTGGCCACCCATAATCCAGGCATGCACTACTCCGTGCAAGTACTTATTTTATTGCTACATACCTTAGGATTCATAACTTGAAACCTTTTAATACCATTTTAACTGAGAGAGATTGCGGAGACAGAATAATTTATTTGACTGGCTTGGCATATGAAATGGTGCAAGACAAAAGCTTGTCATTAATGCTGAATAGGTTTTACTTTTCTATAAGATCTTTCATAAACGTTCAAATATTTGTGTTTTTCAGGCGTATGAATTTCATTAATTTTTGCTTTATGCTGTATTTATTAACAATAGTGATAAATTATTTTTCAGAATCTATTTTACAGCTCTGGTCTGGTGATAATTTCGGTGAAGGTATGAAGGTTTAATGGCAGTTTAACAATTATCCATTAGTATCGAGAAACATAAAAACTGGATGGGGCAAGTAGAAGTCTTCGCCTGGGGTGTTGTGTAATAATACAACTCTAATAAAAGTAGATAGATTTTTTTTAAAACTGAGGTTAGGTCAAATAAAATGCATGTACCTGAAATAAAAATATTGAGGTGGATTGGACAAAATTAAAATTGATTTTATGCGCGTTACTTTTGAAATGACTTCAGATGTGCTTGGTCATATATGATGAGAAGGATTGAAGATAATATGATTCACAAACTTATGAATATGGAGACCGATGGGAGAAGACCACGATCAGCAGCGATATCTTCAATTAACTGCTTGTTAAAGCTTTGAGAATGGTCAATGATGAAGCTTAAAAAAGAATGATCTGGAGAGAAATGATAAAAGTAGTTCATCCCAGATGAACGGCATAAGACAATGACAAATAAGAAATACAAAATGCTGACCAATTTGTGGTATCTTTTCATCCTAAAACGTACATACATACGTTAAAGCATTTATTCCTCTCTGTATTGATTTCACAATATTATGTTTGTTGTCCGTGTACGGACGACATTGTAACGATAGCGTTTCGTGATCTGGCCGGATTTATCTGATACACATCTCCATCCGCTTCGCGCGCGGGATGTTGGTATAATATTCAATAAAGAAATTATATAATATACGTGCGGCCGGGGCATAAATATGCCCCGCGCATAATTTATGCCTCTTGCGGGGCGGGTACTGCGCATGCGCGGGACGAGATTTATGGGCGGGAAATTCACTAGGATGTCATAGGTAACAGCAGACTTGGATGGGGTTTAACTCAGAAATGCACGTTATATATACATTTTTACTATGTATACGCACTGCTTGAACATTAAAGTACTTTTCGCCAGATTAAATTTATTAAGTCTTTTTACATTGAAATTAATTGACTGTCTTAACAGGATATTTTTATCTCACAGAGACGAAGCTATTTATATGGAAAAGTAGGTATGGAGGTTTATTCGGTTTTTGTAGGGCTTACAAACCATCGTACGGCTGGCTAAGTGATCACTTTTCACAATGAAACATTCACAATTCCACCCATGATGGACTACTAGGGGAAAAGGGGGTGATTTCGGATAAGAGGTGAAATATGATAGCGTTCTTTTTGTTTTTCCCGCTATTGGTGCTCCGTTATGACCATTCAAATGTGTACGCAAGTGCTATAATTTAAATATGCTCGCAAAGACTGTCAGTGTGGTGTTGATCTGTGTGCGTCAGTAAAATAAAAACAGGAATTAAAGTACTTTACCTAATATTGTAATTTTTTTATTATTACAGATTATACAGCTTTTTGCAAGGTCTTCATGAATGATCATGTAAGAATACTTACGTTGTTGCACGTTTACTTATGCAACAATAAGCAGTACTACTTATGTGTTTTTTTCACTCTTAGTATTAAATAACCATAAAACTGACTTGCTTTATTTTTTTAAATGGACAATATACCTCATAAGTGCGTGAACAATTGAAACAGGTTTTTGTGGTCAGAATCAGACATGATGTAGACCATTAATTCTGTGCTGAATGCAGTTTTTAATTTTCCCAATATTGGTATGTGTCTATACAACCCAAATATTTTCACAGAAGTCGATTTTGTGTTTTTATCCTGTGTTGTTATTTTGCGTTACATCCGTCCAGAACTGTTACAAATTCGGAAGCAATGCAAAGTAGTGAATTTCCAAATAAACCTGCCACATCTTCGCTGGCATAAACGTATCGCAACGCTGTTTAGCTGTCCCTTAAATAAACGAAATTCTTACCTACCTACATATACAATATACAAGCATCACTCAATCTGTCAACACTTGGACCAGCTTATCCAACTATGCCAACTCACAACATAGAAGCATTCCTGATCACCACGCTACGTCGCATAGTGAAGTTATGCTCTTTCCACAGATGAAGAGGCCTTTAAAGCGAGTTGCTGCAAAAGTCTCAACTGTAGCTTACAAAAAATCACCTAAATAGCAGTGGCGTGCAGCGCATACAAGCAAAAAAGCTGTGCATTAGTAAAGATTCTGGGAAACAAATATTAATTAAATAATCCTTATCTTAAGAAAAAGTTGATTTAAAATTAATACCGTAATTCGTCCTACAGCTAGAAGTTTTATTTCTGACGTTTCTGTTTAACGTGACGTATCTGTTTTTTTCCGACTTAAAATTCTAGCCGTAATTCTTCCTACGGCTAGAAGTTTTATTTACGACTTTTCTGTATCTAACTTCATGTCAATATTTCATTTATCTCGCCCAACAAATTTGTTCCATAGATATAGTCAAGTCGAGAAGAAACTCGTACTGAATCGTGTATTTTTAATGCTGCGAGTTTTGTGTAATAGACAAGTAAATTTAGCGTGCTTCTTCGAAAGATCCTATGGCAGGTGAGAACTACGCCCACGTCATTGCAGAAATGTTATTTTTTACAAATTCCACCCAAAACTTTCGGTGTAAATTCTATTTGTCTTTTCTATGGTGAATGTAAATACCATCTGTCATATCATAACATATAATAATTATTTACGACGACATTGCCATCGATGATATCATAAAATGTTTGATTTATTTTTGTGAAATTGTTTTCAAAATGTGTATCTGAAATTAGTATTGTTCCCGATTTAATTATATATATATCGTCTTCGAAATATATTGAAATTTTTTGTCGTATTATCTATATATAAAACATTTATTAAGGAAATATTATTTACAATACTTCTTTTATAGTGCAGTTATTTCTGTGGATTGAATCTTTTCAAAATAGTTCATTATATACAGTTTAAAAAAAATTAAAATGTATATACCCTTAGAGGTATATGCGTAAATATATTTTTAATATAGGTATATAGTCGGTCACAGCATAACCTAAGTTTATACCCACTGCACGCCACTGCTAAATAGTGACAATAAATAGTAAAAGAGAAAGTTAAAAGAAAAAAAAAACCAAGTAAACCAAGGAAATGCTCAATAATTTGTCTAGAATATTTTATACAGCTGCAATAGATGAGTGGATAAAGGGCACAAAATCTTACAGGCGGATCTTTGAGGGTTATGTCCAATGTGCAAGGAGGAAGTTATTGTTTTTTGTATGAAAGGGATTCAAATGCGTGTATATTTTTAATTTTTGTGTACATTTTGCATCGGTATCCGTTTTCACCCCGCGCCTCAATTCGGAGTATCCGATTGTACGCCTGCTGTGGGGTGAAAATAAATCCAATATCTGAACGCAATTATGGCTAGTAAGAATCTGTCAAAGAAAGCAAGACTAGCTGTACACAATGGAGTTCTGGTGCCGACTCTGATTATGGAAGTGAAGTCTGGAATTGGCAAAAAAGGAATGCAAGTAGACTGAATGCGGTGGAAATGTGGTTACTAAGGCGCTCGTGTGGAAAATCTTTGGCCAATAAAGTGAGGAGTGAACAAATTAGAAGTGAATATAATGCTGGCTGTGGTGTGGTAGATAGAATAAAGAAGAGAGTGCGAGGAAAGGAAAGAAATGGGGAAGCAAAGCGAGATCCGAACTAGCGTCGGTTCGTTCTTCACTGCCGCCTTCTTGACTTCTGATTCGTCGACGCAATCCCGCTTTAAGGCTCGTTTGTATTATAGGCCCCAAATCACCATACTAGGAAATGGGGGATGAAATGAATGACGTATAAATTAAATACATAACAATGATATGCATACCATTACGTGTCGGATATACATATTGTATCCGTTATGTTTGTAGTTATTAATTATATTTTCAGCATAACAATCAAAATACTTGAAAAATAGCATAAACAATGGTCATAAAACAAAATGATCAGTATCTTGAAATAATATGTTTCATCGAGGCAGAACGAGTTATAGCACGCGAAAGCCGTAGATCATTGTTTGAATGACCTAATGCTTGAAAATAGCTGCTATTGACAATAATACTGCAATAGAATATGGTATCTATAAATTTAACGATAAACCAAGTCCTCAAGACATTTCCTCGCTTAGCTCCTTTTATTCGAGTACCTCGCCTTAAGCCTGTATCACACAGAATCACATCCAGAAAATTGTTAAATCAATTCATTGATCAAAAAATACGCTTAATTTTTATATTTTTAATCTTATTTTATCTCCTTCAAAGTAATCCCCGTCATATATAATACAGTTACATCGGCGTGTTTTCGCGTATGGAATGCATTTTTCGCATATCTCAACGATTCTGTCATTATCTTCTTAATAGAATTATCTTCGGGAATAGTAAGAAGTTACAGAGAGCCATGTCTGGTGAATACGAAGTTTGAGACCCGAATACAAAGTAACAGTTTCCGTATTTATAGAACCGTTTCCGTAAAAATCTATTCTTTAAGCAAACTTTTATTTTAATCCATCTCGAAACAACCGGGCCTAAGGTATTGACTCTGTATTCGTTAGTGGTGTTATTTTAACAGGTGACACATTAGCCGTTCTTTGAGATTTGTATCTCATTGCATCGATGATTGGCAAATGATTTTATTGCAATACGACGGGCAACCATCGGTACTAGACAAAAATAATATCTTAGTTATCAATCATCGATACAATCAGATACAAATCTCAAATAACTGTACCGAAAATAACGGTTTAACCATCACTATTATTCGGGCCTCAATGTAAGCAACTTCATAAAGTTTTGTGTTTGCCGCACAGAAGACACGAAAAAAAAATACAATGAAGAGTAAAAAAATATAAAAGTTAAAAAGTGTTAAATGATGAATAAATTTAAAAAAAAGCACTCTTAGTAATTAGTTTGTATTGTAATCCTGTGTTATTTTAATTTCGTCATTCAATTTAATAAAATATAAAAAAAATCGGTCTATTCAAACATTAAAAAAAATATTTTTAAGTTTTTCTTCTTCTTCAGTCTTACACATATTTAAAAAATAAAGTGTTTTTACCTTGGCGCAGCCATTCTAGTGATTATTATAAATACACGTTCAGATACTTTCCTGGTCACCTCATTAGGTACATGTCCGAGTCATTGAAATTTCGAATTAAAAACCTTTTTTCTTAATTCATCTTATCTGAAACATTTTCATTCATAAGTGTCTATGGTTCTATTCTATAAAATAATACCGAAAACACATATCATCCTACTATTTGCATTCGTCATTATGAGTTTTAGATCACTTCTGCAGAATATATTTTTCATGCGGATAAAGTATGCTTAATGCGGCGTTTGATTTCAACAGAAGGATACCATAATTTACATATATTGCGAAACAAGTTTAAATTATTTTAGATCTTCTTCAATTTTTTTCCAGCTACATGTATGAAGAATTTTATAGTTCACTGTATCGTCTATTATACAATAATAATAACAGTTTGATTAAGAATATCATGTAATACAAGCTTTATAATGTGTTCGTTACGTTACGGATAACCTTTCTGATATTTTCATATCTTTAATAACATTGCATTCTTGTGGAGTGGTTGGTTAGCTGAAGGTAGATCAATTGATTCATTCGAATTTTATTTTATTTTATTAATCTGTAAAATACGGTTAAATTTTCTACTGAAAATGAAGAAAACGGTTCATATCTGAAGTACAAGCAAAGTAAAGGTGTACAAAACGTATGCAATTAGGTTGTTTTATACTATAGGAGAATTTCAAAAAAATTGGGTGTTTTTGTGATGACGGTTTTGATTCGTGGCCTGTAGGGTTGAAAATTAGTATAAAAAGGGTGTTAGAACAGATATTATAAGCGGTTTCTTATTATCTGCATTTTAGCTTTCAGCTTAACATCAAGCAGTACCTAAGCTTCTGCCCCGTACTGCATTAAGTTTCACTGATCTTCATCGTCGTCAAATTCATATCACTGAAAGCATTTTCTCTTAATTCAAAATGCTTTCAATATTCCTAATAATATTCAAGATTCGATTTGCCAATATTGATTGTTGGTTCTGAAACAAATTGATAGATTACAAATAAACCACCCATATTTCGTTAGTATGTACAATTTGTTTAGGGTGCATTTGTTATGTACCTACTCGTAGATATATTTATCTAAGCATATATTTCTTAATTCATGAAAAATTTAAATATGACACATATTTATATCGGGGAGAGAGAGCTGCATGGCTAAAGGGGTTTGGATGTTGCCTACGGTTTTCGCAGAGACCTAAATAGAAGCAAAGCAAAATTTGAAACAGACAGCAATCAATATGGCGGTCCTCGTAGCACAGTGGGCATAACACTGGCTTCTCACACCGAGGAGGGTGAGGTCACAATTAATCTGTGTGATTTACTCAAACCTGAGTGTTTTGTGATGTATTTCACTCTTGAAATTGGGTCTGTTGAAGCGTAAACACATTACTATTTAAAATAGGTTTGCGTACAGTTTGTATGAGAAAAATCGGATCGCAGTGTAATATTCGTAATTTATTTTTTATAATTATATGTGCAGTTCTTTGATTTGTATCCCACCCCGTTTTTACATTTATTAATTTGAGTGAATGAATACATTTGGCAAATATATTATTGTTTAAGAGGCGGGGGTCGTACGATACATGACGCGTATCAGAGATATGTAACGAGTTTTGTCCCGCGTTGTGTCAACCTAGTACGCCTCATAGAGACTGAGCAAATAATCGGGAATTCGTGAGGGAGGGGGTGACTCGCTGGGAGCTGCTCCGAGGATACATTTTGCGAAGGACCGTGGATCTGTGGCGCCTTTGGATTGAACTCCATCTTTCTGTGTAACTGTGACGTCTTCATCCCCTATAGGGAGTGGTGTCAAAATTGCTTCCTGTCCCCTCGCTGTCCCTCTCCCGCTGTAATCCCTCTCTGCCTTGAATCTATATGTGTCAGTCTTAGTGTTGTCTCTCTCGCTCTTGTACTGTATCCATGTCCTTTGTAACCTGTATGCATAAATCTTTGTATCTTATATATCTCTACTACCATGTAACTGAATTGAATATATTAATAAAGATATTATTTCTGCGAGAGTGGGACAGTGATTGGGCTTTGCTCGCATCTCCCTGTTGGGCCGCCCTATACACGGTCTAGCATGGAGATAGCTATTAGAGTATAAAACTGTCAACTAGGCGACGCATGAGAAGGACCGATATGTCAGCGTAAGCTCATAAAACGGTCCTGGGAAAGTGGTGGGTACCCAATCACCGAGCAAATAATCAGACGAATTGAGATGAAATCATTTTTGCCTCGATAACTACCAGTGCGCTTTCACTTTCGGGCCGACGCCCGCCCGGCTGTGCTGCTCCCACGAAGTATTTCCATTGGCCGGCCGCGGCCGTGGGTGGTCCGGGGCCCGCCAATTATTTGGGTGTTGCTCCGAGCTAATAACGGCGGGGTCCGAAATTACGACTTCGTGAGATGAAAACTCCGCGTCCGGACCCCGGGTGCGGCGCCGCGCCAAGCGAAAACGGGCCTTGCGCGCGGGCGCCCAGGCGCGCATTCGCGCCGGCGCGGCTTTAATACGCGACGGATCCGTTGCTCGGAATCGATATTTTTTCACTCTTTACTCCTTTCGTTTCTGCATCGCGGTGTCCTCTTCCTGCCGGGCCGTGAAATCTTTCTGACCCCGAGCATGTACCGTGGATTCGGGGTCATCCGGTACATAAGCGAGCCGTCTCGGTTCGAAAAAAGTGTTGAAGCGAGACAGGCGATGCGATATATAATGTACACATATACTCCCAGTATACGCGTTAATTAAAATATCTTTGGTTGTTATTAAAAAAAAATCGTGCAGTCTAGACAGCGCTTAGAATCATTTAATTAATATTTATACTTCCTTCATTACAAACCTACATATGTGGGGAATAAAAACAAAGGCAGCAATATCCAAAAAAAGAGTTTTGAATGCGGTCAACGAGGATTACTAATTGAAAATGCACTCAATTCTAGATTTTATATATCTATTCCTTCCAAAATCATGTTTCCTACATATTAATAGGCCGTGTTTCCTATAATATCTCGAATAGGTACAGTACATTATAAATTAGTAATCCTCCATGACTGCATAATTTTTTTTTTGGATATTGCTGCTTTTACTTCTATACCCCACATACGTACTATTAGGAAATTGTTGCAAAAACAGTGTCTAAGATTATCAGCTAAGCTAGCTTTAATATCCTATTCCTAGTATTGACAATATAACAACAACAAAAAGACTGCATAAAAGAATTAACACCTTAGTATTGTTAAATTAAATGCATAATAAAAATACATTCAAAATTTATATTGATATAATATAATATTTTAGTTGGAAGTCTGCCTTCATTTTATATGAAATTATTGTTCTCTTTTTCAGAATACTAAATATATGTAATAGACAACCATTCATAAGTGTGGAATTGTGGGCCCTTTAATTATTTTAGATTATATGCTTTTTAAAAATTCAGCTTTTGTTAAGCTGAGCTTCAATCGGATTTAGGTTCAACACACCTATCGTATGACATACCTAACCCATTGGCAAAAGAAGTGTCGGGAAGCCAAAGTTGAGATGGGGATGGAAAAGGACCTGCGAGATCTGGGCGTGACCACCTGATGACAGGTAGTGATGGAGAGGAAGAAGTGGAGGTGACTTCTTCAGGAGGCCAGGTTGTTTTTTATGGCTTTACGAATATAAAATTCGTGCATGTAGGCCTTTGGTTAGAGTAACACGCATGTGAAGAGTACTTTGTGAAGGTGTTGGTGTGTACATAATACATGGCTGTGGTGTGTGGTGATATTTACATGCTAGTGTAATGGTTGTCCTAACGAAGAGACGGGTTACATCTCGAAACCGGTAGACAGTGATTTTTAGTGGTTATATACTAACATAAATAACATTTTGTTAAAACGTCTGACCACAAAGTTAAAATATTAAAAATATTAATAAAAAGTGTGTATTAAAATGAGAGATTTTTTTTTAATGGTTATGTGAGTTTTGACACACTACTCAATATAAATAGTATTTATTTATACGGATTATTTAGATGCACTTTATATTTTTCTCCTACATTTGAATAATCAATCCATTAATTTATTATTTTATTTCAAAAATTCACCATGAGTTTATTATCTCCTCGCTATACTCTATAATAATAGATTTTTTTTTTCTGGAATATTCTGCCGTGTTCCGTGTATATCTGATTTCTCTATGCATGTATACCCAACGTTTCGCATCCTATTGCAGGGTTCATCATCAGGGCTGATGTGACGAGTAAGTGTTGTTGTTAAGGTTAAGTTTTAGCTTGTAATACCGTGCAGAAAGCAGAAAAATCAATTATAATATATTGAATTATCTCAGAAAACTACACACAGAAGATAATATACATTCAATTAAAATACTGAAACAATTTAAATTAAATTGGAAACTTAAGAAACACCTGTAAAAAAGTGTGCGGTAGTCAATACAGTAAGTCAGTGCCAGAATACAAAAAAATATGTTAATTTTTTTATTAATGTTTATTTTACATAATTATACATTTTGAGAAACAACACATCATCCTTAATATTTCAAGCATTTCTAAATATATTTTGAATATTTATTTCATTAAAGGAAATTGTTATGGAAAAAAGGTCTATGAAATATTTTTTTATAAAAATTTTAATTGGCAAATAAACAATAACATGGATTCCTTATAAATATATTCGATGGATTTAATTTTCCATGAGTGATTTGAAATATTTTAATGCTAATTATTAAACATCACAACACATACATGTACAAACCCATAATTCTTTCCAAGTTTTTAACTATCGGATTAATTATTAATTTCCATCGATATAAAATTCAATTCTTAAAACATGACTCAATATATTCAACCATTCAGTCTTATTTACATTATCTCACTTATGATTTACTATTTTAACTCTTAAAACATAACATATCAAAATATTAAAATTATTAATTTTGAGAGAGGTATCTATTTAGATAATGTTACGTTTATAAAAATGATTTCTGACTTGAAATTTTCATTATTTATTTGAATGTATTTTTTTTAAATAATCTTCTTTTTGATAAAATACACCCAAATACATCATTTGATTTAGATATACATTATTAAGTACATATAATAATAATGGATGATGTACATGGCGCCTTTTTGTAAAAATTTTCATCCCAAGGGCGCAAATGTAAAATAATAAGACGTTTTCAATTATGTACATTTATATTTTATAAAAAGCATTATACGTAAGTGTCAGTATGTTGTAAAATGGATCGATCTCAGAAAAGTCCCCTTTTTATCCATTAAACTGAATGTATATTTTTATAAAATTAGTAGTATCATAAATAATTATTAAAGGACAGTTGTCGAGTGAGCAGCAATCTACATCCAGTCAGTGAATTCTAATTGATGGTAATTTTATAAATTTTACCATAATTTTTTTTTTTAATTTTATCAATTTTACCATAAATTTATCTTTTTTTATGTTTAGTGAAATAAATTGTTCGGGAACTTTAAAATTAAATATAAGGACAATGGTTACAAATGTATTAAGTACGTTTTATATTTTCAATATAAAAATACATTAGTAATAACAATAGAATCAAAATTGACAATGTATCGGCCTGTGTAGAAAATGAATAATCTATAATAAACCTATGTCAAAAATAATTGCAGCAGTGAACGCTTCAACTGTCACTTATAAAGCAACTGTCACCTTCCCTTCAGAAGCTGCACTGATTCGCGTTTGGATTTGGGAACACGAACAATCGCCGGAGATATAAATAATGGATTTCTTTTGTAATATTTTCGATCCATATAGAGACTTGTAGTATAACCAGATATTGGTCATGTTGATGGCATAAATAAATCAATTTTAGAATATTTCTGTACAAACTCCACGCAGCATTTCTACCCTACAAACAAAAGTGAAAGTTTAAATAAAATTATTCTGGTCGTACCGGGTCTTTCGCAAAGGATTCTAATTATCGTGTTTACTCATAGCTTATTTTCAAACCCATATTCAAGCTATCGTTACATAAAACCTGTTGATTACTTAGTATCAATTCGGGGTAAAATCGTTTATGCAGTAGATATCAATATTTTTTTTATCGTTCAAAATATTTGTGCTGGGTATACGAATTTTTAAATTTATTATGTGTACCTGTGTTTGCCTATATTAAATATTTAAAATAAAAATATCTTTTATGATCATGACCTCATTAATATTTAATTTTAAAATAATTTTATGTTTGCAATTGCAAGCTTGATACACTGGATTGATACTAAGCAGTCGGCATGATATTCCTCATTTTTTCTTTATTTAGTACATTTTAATTTTTTTTCAAGTTTCGTATTTCACATCCATTCATCAGCGTCGGTAACAGAATTTCATTATGCATCGCATAATGCATGCATTCCTCGAACGGCATATTTTCATTAGCAATGGGTTCCTTCAAGGCAGCATTTACTAAATTTAATATGCTTATCCTTTCAAAATCACCAACGTAGAACATGCACTAATTACTATATATTTAATTATTCACTACAATTTATGAAACCACGATATTGTTAAATATTTTAACTACGTGCCTACAATTGTGGTGTATTCTACAAATTTAAAATAAAACAACATCGGATTCTGACAGACATTCCCGCGACTAAATTCAAACAATAATACTTTTCTACTTGACTTTCTTCATAACTATAAAGGCCTTCATCTGATGGATTAGCTATACCTATAAACATTGTTAACTTGACTCTTGTAACGAGTGCGACACTCATTGAAGGCATTGTAAATATTCAACAAAGTTCCATAAAATAAGGCACGTTTTGATTGTTCTTCAAGATAATGTCTAGCACCATTTCAACCAGTTAAAACAATGTTCTTGAGAAACGTAAGTAACAACCAACGGTTGTTCAAGTTTACGAGTGCTCGCATAAACCAGTGACCCGTATTCTGCACAATGTCCCAAGTGTGGTAAGAAGACGAGCGGCAGGTGGAAGAGTTAGAAACAATGCAGTTGCATCTGAGTCACCCAGTGGGGACAGGGAAATTGTTTAACGAAATGTCTAACGAATGAAGGCTTGATTAGTGAAACTTATTTTCCAAAATCCTCACGAAATCCCTCCACGTATAATATGTTCCGAGAGAGATAAAAGCATCACGAATGTTATTAAAATAATAGCATAATAAATAAATCAATTATAAAATATTCTTAAACAGACTTAAATAAAATTATTCTGGTCGTACCAGGTGTTTTGCATACGATTTCTATATCTCGTTTTAAGAGCAACCGTGAGAAAACATAGTTATAAGAAATCTTATTTTCTGGTATCCTCACAAAATTCTTCTTCTTCGAAATTTTCATTCAAGAAACTGGACAGATATATTATATACTCTAAAATTGAATTATTTATTAGGCCAGCATTTAATAAATTGAGATACTTTTTTTCTCTCTAGGAACGTGTAAGGATTTCGTGAAGACGCCGGGAAATAATTTTTCTTAAAACGAATTTTTAGAATATTTAGGGCGAAATTTCTTCCAGGAAACGAGATAGGTTGTCTCCATCACATGACACGTTGTCTTGTAGTGGACTGATTTTGATAACTCAAACACCATTATTAATTAAAACCTTTTAGTTGCCAACCATACTTCACAATAACGACATCAACTTTACATTGACTTAAAATTACTGTCTTACAAAAACGTCAGGATGATTTTGAATCATAAATAGCAATGAGAATTGTGTTTAATTCTGTATTTGAAAAGTAAAAACCTTAACCCCATCTCTGAACAGTAAAAAAAAATGTATTTAATCTCGTCTCTGTAAAGTCGAAAAGACCTTGTAATCACGCTTATGGAGGCTACATAGAAAGCATTCTTATTTCGATAGTCAGTGGCAGTTACAAGGTACAAAAAATAACAATATTAAAAATTAACTTATAGCTTATTTTCAATCAAGATATAAAAGGATTGAACGAAAAAAAGTTTTACCGAGAACGCCCTTGCTCAGAAAACAACCATTTTTTATTATTATTAAAGGGGTTGAGCCAAAATAAATAAATATTATAATTTAAGCAAATTTATTATTTAATTAGAAATATATTATATAAGCTTATCAATCACTGAAGCCATGATAAATTTGACTTCCAAAAACTAGTACCAATTTTGACTTTCTACAAATCAGAAGTTTAATCGTTGGACCCACAAAAACGAGTCTCTCTACAATTCAATTTTCATCCTCCCATTCCATAAAATGAAAGTCGGTGAAGACATCTATGGAGTAACAACGTCTAAACATTACACGATTTGTAAGATCTTAAAATACAAACATTTTAAAAGTACATAGTTATATAATAGAATATACAATTTTATTCACACTAGGAATCTGAAACTTATTTGCACCAACAGAGATGTAGCAATCAAAAACTGTTTATTTTCACACATATTCTAAACATCTCTTGAATATCCATATTTATTTTAACAGTCTCGCTCTCGGATCTTTGGTTGTTCCGACAAGATATTAAACGCAACAACCGCTTATTCGTAAAAAGTAGTTCACGAAGTCCGACATCCAAACTGCATCTCTGGTTTGCGTTAAAAAGTATATTAATAAATGCGTTAAAACTACTGTAGATCATTGTTCAAAGGCACGTGTTGATCTCTCTTTTCCCCACGCACGTGTCGCACGTGACGTCACAACACCATCTGAATCTGCATCTGCAATTCACAGTCTCTATCTCAGATCTTTGGCTGTACCCCCTGTTGCAGCAGAGGAGATCGCACCCATCAACGCCTTGGGATGTTGCGTTACACTCCCTACCCTGAGTTCCCAAGGAGCCAGTTTTGTGGTTGGCTCTGCAGAAGTCCGGAGATTCTTCCGTGTACACGAGGTCTGTCTTTCCGGGTGGTTTTATAGTGGAGCCTTCGGGCATGAAGCTCTTGCCGTCGTTACCTGCTATGACCTTGGATGCGCCGTCGAATTTGTCTTTAAGGCGGTTGCCAATTTCTCTGAATTGCGGCATTTTGAGCCAACAGGTCTTCAGAGTGCAGGAGCCGGACAGTCCGTGGCACTTGCATTCTGGACGCATGTAGCTCTTGATGGCCTGGCAATAATAATAGGTGTAAGTGGTTAGAATTTCGTCACCGAAATAATAATTTTTAATGAACCAGAAAAAGCTGAGATATCAGAAAGCATGGTCAAGAAAGATAATGAGTGTGAATATTTTGCAAACTACTAAATATTGACATAATTGCATGCACTGGGGTACATATTGTGAAATCTTCGGGACGGTTGCTTGATCATTAGCAATGACAAAAAGCGTAAAGTTTTACAAAAATGGCTTCTTTGAGTGGTAGAAAATGCAAAAATCTGTGCTTTTTTCTTAAATATTATTCTTACTCCTGATCAAATGACCGGCCTTAGTGTCAGAAGGATCAATATTGATAATATTAATATAAAATAAAATAAAATGATAATTAACGGATATAGTGGGAAATAAAATATCTTGAATGGAGCTATCTACAGTCTCAAGGAAATATGAAAAGGTGCGAAGACGAAAAAGGGGAGAGATATTGTGAAAAAAAATACGATTTCAACAAATATTGCAACAAAACGGCTCACCAATCTCCCTGCATTATTGTTATGCAACTTTATCAGCGTCTTGATGTCGCTTCTCCTCTTGAAGCGCGCGTCCATGAAGTCCTTCGACTTCCTGTAGCCATACCGTATATTGTCCCCACACCCTCCCCACTGCCAGTCCCCGGGGGGGAGGGTGCCGCCTCCGCCTTCCGCGGCCGTGGGCGGCGAGGGGGAGGGCATCCCGAGGGTGGGGGTGGTCGGCGCCCCCTGGGTGCGCCCTCGGCCCCCCTTGTCGCAGGAGCACTGGACCAGGTCGCCGTTGGTGCAGGCCCTGGTGATGGCGTAGGTGACCCCAGCCGCCGTTATGGCATTCACGAAGCCAGTTTCCCTTGTGTCTGTAATAAAGAAGAAATAATTAGTACACAATAAAGAAAGAATAAATAAAAACAAAGAACTATAGTTTGCCGAGATGAGTTTTCTAAGGGAGGTAGCGGAAGTCACACTGATGGACAGAATGAGAAGTGCCGACATAAAGCGTACCCTCGGCATGGAGCCCATACTCCTACATATGGAGAAATCACAAATAACGTGACTTGGACATGTCCTAAGAATGTCAGAGGAACGAATACCAAGAAGAAACGTCTCGGCAACCCTGGAAAGAAAACGACCGGTGGGTCGCCCCAGCTGGAAGAAACAACAAAAAAATGCATATGAAAACAGAATGGGTCTGGTCTGGTTAACACAAGACAAGGGAATATGGAAGCGCATTGTCGAGTCTTTGGGCCCCCGACCTTACTAGAATAAGGAGATGAAGATGATGATGAACCATAGTATTTTATTAATCAAAATCGACAATAGCATTATAGCTATGGCTAACAATTTTTACAATCATTTTTTAAATCCAAAGTACCTCTACAATACTTTCAACACCTCGTTTTCTATTTGTTCATCCATTTTTAGTAAAATATCTTTAGTAAACTAGTAAATTATGTAACGATCAAATTATTCCTATTGAAAAACCCAGCATTTGATGCATATTTAAAGGGATAGAATTTTATTGAGTACGATATACGAACAACAAAAAGATTACTGTCACTTAAAAATGTCTCTCATGTTAATTACACGTGAGAGGAATGGAATATAAAATTGAATGTAGTTTTCTCTGTTCTTTACATATTTCTACACTCTTTGATTGATACAAACCAAATTTTGCACAATTACTCTTTTGGAACCTGCCAAAAACATTCTGCCGATATGAATGTGTATTATATTAAGTGTCATCTGCTCCAAACGCTCAGAAGCACTCTAGGATCCTTGTGAAAATTTAGTACTTTACAAAATAACCTCCCTGTCAATTAAGCTTAGGTATATCAAAATATGTATTTTTTAAACCAACATCAACTATAAATTCATTCTGAATCCCGGCCACGTATTGCCAGTGCATCATAAAATACAAAATAAGGAATCTCAAAAAGAGTTCACTTAGAAAAAGCGTGGTCGGCATACACATACCTGAAATTAAAATATATTAAAATTAAAATATGTACGTTAAATTAAAATACATTATATTCATTGGTGACGAAATCATCCACTCCACGAGTCCCCGATGGTACCGCAACCATTGCGACATGTGATAATTATTATTATCCTCCTTCTCAAAATAGGTATTTGCCAATCATCTTATTTGTATTCTAAATGTTTTCTCGACCATATTTACACATCGAGATTGCAATCGTCGCATGATAATTTGTTCAGAAGGATAAGAAACGTCAAACAGATTCACTGGCGAGGCTATTGATCGCGGAAAACTGGAATTTGAAACAATTCTTTGTGCGCATTTAGTTGCTTGCCTTGTAAACAATTTTTATTACTATTCATCTCCCTCAGTTCACTGTTTCCACAATACCGGCTTCCTTCGATGTTTTTCCTTTGTCTCCCTTGAGGTTTTTAGAAATTTCTTTGAACCCTTCGTTCATGGGCTCAGTTCCAGGTATCTATCTTCTTCCCGCTCATAATCTTCTACAGAATTTTCAATTTCAATTTCAATTTCAATTTTCAATTTATTTATTTATAACATAACATTTACATTACAAACGTATGTTCAATTCGTAAATATTATTAAAAAGTGAGATAATATACAAACAACAAAATATCAAACGTATATAAATTCGTTCATATCAAAAGTGTAGGAGAATCTCGCTTCGGAAAACCCCCTCAGACACATGGAATATATCAATACCCAAAGCGATTTTGTTCAGCATAGCTGTGTGGCTCTTCCAACAGGCATAATCATCGGCAGGTTGGTCCTGTATATTGGAATGTGAAACAATCTATGCTGACGATGTCTAATATCATCATAATGTAGTCAGGAACGTACAAACTAATGCTCAGCATAATTTCAGGATTATCGATCGTACCGCGCAACAATCGATAAAAATGTGTAATCAAATACACATTCCTTCTAGTCTCTAGACTATTGTAGCCAAGCATACCCTGGAGAAACTCGGTTGGGTAAAGCCAAGGATAATGCCCGTACTCTCTCATGTAGAGATATCTCAGAAACTTTGGACTTTCTCCACCATAAGAGAGTACTTGCCCTCATGTGGCCCCCAGATCATCGAGCCACTCTCGAGTCTACTTCGCACCAAGGAGTTGTAGAGAGTTCTCAGTACGCGGGTATTCTCGAAAACCCTGGCAGTACGCAGAACAATTCCTTACATTCTCAAAGCATTATCACTGATCGTCTCTATGTGATCGTGAAATGTTAGAAGCAATACGGCTCATTATAACAAATACAAAGAGCTTTTTTGCGGCCTATAATTAAATAGACTTTAGCCCTCGTTCGGCTACAATACGATTTCTTCAAAATTTTAATTTCTCATACTGCCATCTTTGATTGCTCACAGAGCCGATTTCCGTCTATATTCCAGATCCAAATATGAGATTAAATTAATTAAAGATCCGTCATTACAGGTTACATATTCCGGGTCTCTCAATATTGTATCTTTTGAGGCTGTATGTCATTGAGAACCTTGGAGGAGATATTCTTTGAACATATTCCGTTTATCATATTAGAAATTAGAACGATCTTCAGTATAATCACGATATCTCGTTCGTCGTACAAAACTTGCATTTCATGTTTCCAGCTAACTCCCTACTGATGTTTTTTCTGTAAAGCTAGAATTTTTTTAAATAATTTCATCACTGATTAAGATTATTGTGATTAACAACTACATACATAGTACCCTTTGCCAACTACGAACAAGTACACAATTCATACAAGGTTTCAGCTGTGTACAAACCGAATGACCTTTTCAGTTACCACTATTTACGTAAGATTTAGAGTTTAACAGCCATGTTTAAACCTGAGATTTAACACTTCTGTAATGCGGGATAATTATCATACAAGTATGCGCTAAATAATAACGCAAATACGCTGACTCGCTTTATCTTAAAACAAATTAAGAAAAAACTTACTGCGTGCAAGTACCCATGTACAAATACTGACGAGATGTATCTTTGCCAACTATCATATATGTTATACATATATACATATTTTACAGGATAAGAATATTTCTAGTAAAGGTGTATTTTTCAAATTAATTTTATTTATTTATTTATTTTATTTCATTTCTTTACTTTTTTGTTTGAGTTAAATTATACTATGCCTGTCTCACTAGAGAGCTCTGTATTGAGACAGGCAAAGTTTACAATTACAACTTATAGGTAAGTACAATTATACAAAATAGGTTAAAACGAAAAGTACATTTTGAACAAATAAGTTTTAAAAAAAGATTTATAATTGCCTACACTCAGGCACATGTAAATATACACTAATACAATCTCAATTTTTCTAATTCTCAATTTGTTTGGATGAGTTTCCCAATAGCTGGTCGACCCATCTCTTTTACCCAAATTTTAATAGTTGTTTTTACATAAAACTATTAAACTATTAAACTAGCTATTGGCGAGTTAGATTGGTTATGTAAGTTTAGTTTGATTGATTAGATTAAATTGTTAGATTAGTTTATATATAGGTATATTATCCCGTTATAATAAAAGGGCTTTTCGTGGTGACATATTTAACAACTAAAGTCGACGAAAAAATAGTCGAGCAATGCGTTTTTTATAAACGCTGCCTTATTGGTACGAGATATTTAAATACTTTCTATAAAGGAGTGGTAGAACTCAAAAAGTTCTATAAAAAAATCTGCGATGACATATATGTGAAGGTTAACACAAAATTAATAAAATATTGTTAAAAGTTACATAAATCTACGCGTGCGAAGCTATGGGGATACGCTGGTATCCGATAAAATAATGAGTCTTATTAAATATTATTTTTGATTAGGTAAACTGATTATATAAAACTAATGAAAGATTGTCATCGAGAAAACATAATTTCAGAGCGATTGTTGGTCAGGAAAGGAGTCAATACAAGATTTGTGTCTAACAGAGAAGTGAGAGTGTATATATAAAAGCGTGTAAAAATGCAATATATCCATATTTAAAAGTAATTTAATACTTCTCTTCACACAGAATAAAAAAAGACATTAAGGTTTTATATATAAATATTTACATAAATTGTACAAATTAAAGTCTGGCCTTCTCAACAATTTTACTGTTTATTTATAAAAATAAATCATACTCTAACATGTGAAATAATGTTGATTAAAATCGGGGTTCTTAAGTGCGAATCAACTAAGTGGTGTTGTAAAGGCCGGAACAAATGGTGATCACGCCTGGAGAATCAGCTGCGAGAGGGAGAACTTCGCGACTGATCAAACGCAGGATGTGTTCCTGATGGTATTCACCTGTGTGGTCTCGCGTTTTCATGCAGCGGCATCAGTTGCCTGCTCAATTACGTCACATAAATAACTAAGCTGCCGTTGATAACATCGGGTTTAAGCAAACCGTCATAGTACCTCACCAAATGCATAGTAAGAGGCACTTTTATCACAATATTAGGTTGTGCGGTCGACGTCATATAACTGCACAGCAGAGAAACGGACATGACGAAGCGTCTGTCTTCATTATTGGGAAAGAGCACGGAAAAAACCTTAAGGCCCGTTTCTGCATTTTACTTACCTAGCTCTTGCAGGCTCGGAGTTAATCCAAGCCTGTTGAGTGAGCCAGTTCTTCCAACTGGATTTTTTCTGATTTTATTTAGAGGCCAAGAATTAATATGTAACTAAACTAAGTAGATGAGTAGTAGAAGTAAAAATGGAGCGTCACATTTTTCTGTTTTAACATTGATGCATCTTCACATATAAGCTCGGAAATTGTTAAGGATCCAAAAACAGGACCGTCTACCAGTATTTGGTTAATCTAATCATACCCAATCTTCCGCTATCGCATATTTTTCTTGGCGCTGTCAATATTTGAGTCATATTATATCTTTCTGAATTTTCTTCCTCATTCATTCGTTCAACATGCCCAAATAATTTAAGCGATCCTAATGTATGATGATCCGATCTTATTTTTAGGTGAATAGGGAAAAATAAAGAATACTCATATCCTTGTTTCTCTCCTGCAAATCTACACAAGGACACCAATCACTCAATACATAAATAAAAAGTAGCCTGTTAATATTCAGAATCTAATTGCGAAATATAAAAACGCCTTGACTGGATTAATGAGGGTTAGTAATTGTAAACAGAAATTCCTTAAAATGAAAGAGGATAAAGGAAAATGGAAACCTATGAAAAATATTTGAGAAGCACTAAATTTAAACGAAATTCAAAATAACGATTTAATGTAATTTTGTCTAGAGTCCGGCAACACGGCGTGATGGTACACAAAGAAGAGCGAGGTAGAACTACACAAGTACCTACGGCTGCGAGCAACTCTCCACTCTGTCCGTTCCGCTTTAAAACGCCCTCGAAATCTGCATCGAAGACAAAAAGAAATTAAATTTCGCGAGGATAAGGCGAAACCGTGTCGGGACCACACATCGACTGTCCGAGCGGGCCGCGTTCTCATCGGGCTTGCTTTCCGTTCAACGGCTCGCAGATGTTGAATGCAACGTTCAACGGTGAATTTAGAGGAAATTAATATCATGGAGGCTCTCATTCGCTTCTAGTGTCTTTCACCCTAAGTGCTGACTGATGTCTTCATTAAATTCCATGGGAGGGGGATACAATCACATTCTTATCTTTCAATCTTCGCAAAGCATAAGAAGAAACTTAATATGCACACTTATAACAAAGTCATTGTTATTCAAACTGTATAAAACTCTGCATTATTTGAGCCAGTGTTTATTATGTGGAGCTCGTATTACACGGATTAAAATCATTATGGAAAATGTATCAAACCGACCTAGGGTTATCGACAACCCTTGGTATATACGACACATTCTGTCTAAAGTGAAAATTCAAATTCCTTTTCAAATGAATCTAATTGTTATCTGTCCGGGTAGCCATTTAAATAGTACAAATCCAAAAAAATTCAATATATATATTTCTGCCGTTTCTTATAATTCACATTGTTCCGCAAATATTATGCAATTTTGTTTTCAAAATTAATCAAATAAGATTTTTATATAAAAATCTTATTTGATTTATTTGAAGTATTTTCCGACCGGATCCCAAACTTATTTAATAAACTACCGGGCAGACTAAAAAATATAGAAAAATGAGTAAAAAAATTTTACAATGAACAGTGAAATACGGTGATAACTTAATAAGTATTTATGATTGTATTATATTATTTGTAATTACTATTAATTAAAATAGTCTTAACATACAGCATATACTGTAAAGTATTCTTGCATACAGACCGCACTTACAGTTTTGTAAGATGCCATGTAAAAATATAATGTATATAGATTATGATTAATAAACAATACTTAAAAACGCGTCTCCACGCGTTTTTTGAAGTCATTAAATGCAAATCAACGATAATTAATAATCTGGGAACATCGTGGATTATTTCCAACCCTTAGTAAGACAGCCGTTGAATCGCCCGATGAGGACACAGGATAACGGCGCAGTTTTCCGAACGATGCGATATTTACCGTGAATTATTGTTCGGCCATAAATCTCGCGTGACGTGCGCGGACGGCCGTTACACGCCCAGTACAATATTACCATTTATTTAATGTTGTTTTTCGATGGAAACTTTATGGTGGGATGATATTTCAATCGCGAGCTTTTTGTTCCGACTTTCACCGGCAAGCTTACGTCATAAAAGGCTGCGTTTCATTAACCGATTGAGCAAAACTCCGTCGGGGTAGTAAAATGTTACGGATACGTGCGTTTGTAAAATGAATTTTATTAAGTCTGGTTGTAAATAAATATTTCTGTCTTTCATAAAAATTACAAAGTTTGAATTTTTTATTCCGAGGTCTTTTTATAGCGTTTTGTTTCGAGGTCTCATACAGTGAAATATACAATACACAGAAACGCCGTATTATAAGTTTTTTTAGATTTTATATTATTTTATCTTTGCTCTCCCCCTTAGATATGCTTGTAGCGTCTTCACGACTAGTCATATTTTTTATTTTTTAAACATAGATGAAAATTATAAAGTTTTTGTTCCTTTTTTAAGATTATTCTTTAAAAAATTGAACTAATATTTTGATATCATAGAACAGGATCAAATTTGTGATCTTTTATTCAGTTAATTTCTAGAAAAATATACATATATTCTATATGCTTCTAATTAATATTTTTTTTCTAAAATTGTAATGAACTATCAAAATACATAATTCTCTAAGTATATACAAAATACCGTAACTGTCATATCCGTTACTAAAGCTACCAGATGGAGTTGTTCACACGCTAATACAAATATATTACGATATCGCGATAAATATATTACTTGTGAAAGATAAATTTTAATTGTCATTTTGTGAAAAATTGAAGCAAATTATGTAGGATATCCGTAATATAACATATTTTATATAGAAAATGATCGTTAAAAGTTTTGTAAAAGAAAATTATAAATATATTTCTTATCTTTCCTTGTAATTACGTAACAATTTACACCTCAGTTTTTCTCTTTTGTACGTTTATGAATAAATATTTTGTTTTTTAATGTGGATATCTGCGTTTGCTACCAATTAGTGGAAGCTAGTATATTTGATGTTTTTTACATAATTGGATATTGCAGTCTTTGCTATGATGTTTCATTCTAAAATCAACATCACATCTCACTTAGTATGAAACAACCATTTTACCAAGTGACATATCCTCGGAGGATGATTGGTTGAAGTGGATATAGCTGTCTTTGTAATAATGACTTGGAAACATGATTTAACATAGGAATTCTTTTGTATTTCAAATTTTTTGTTTTTTGTTTTATTGACGTCAATTTTTCCTTTGTAGGTACTCAGTTATCCCTCATCACACAACCTTGATTATTTTTGGTGAGGTATAACATATATAATAATTCGATTATTAATAATATCTATTAGTTATCATTGTAAAAATGTATGTATATATATATATATATATATATATATTTATCTATTAAATAAAATAAAAATAAACAATTTTGGAAGGGATAGAGTATACAGCGGTACATTTTATGTTGGAATGAAAATAGACTGAATGCGGTGGAAATGCGATCACTAAGGCGTTTGTGTGGAAAATCTTTGGACGATAGAGTGAGGAATGAATAAATTAGAAGTGAATGTAATGCTAGCTGTAGTGTGGTAGATGGAATAAAGAAAGGAGTGCTGAGATGGCTTGGTCATGTAGAACGTATGAGCGAGGAAACGATGGTTAAGTAGGGCAAGTGTTGAAGCGCATCCGCGAAAGACCTGGTATGATCAGATTCTACAAGTATTGGAGGATGGCAGTGTTAAAAGACTCTACAACCGTAGAACATGCATGAGAAGATGTATGAATGTAGCTGAAGCATGAGTAGTGTAGAAAAAAGAAAATGGCGTTCTATCTATTCGGCAAACGGCATGATGGTCAGCTAGTTGGTTAAATATATATTGGTAATCCTCTGTGACTGCATTTAAAATGTTAGAGCAGGACGAAGACACTTGTAATTGCGATAGTGGACTGAGTTTGAAATAATAATGTTTTTTTTTTTGTATTTTGTACCCAGTATTCTTTAAGTGTCTCATTTTTATTTTTATTTTTTTTTTTATAAAAAATAGAGATGTGAACACGGAATACGTGTCACATCTCTATTTTTATTATTTCTTCTATTTTTCTATCTATATCAATATCAATACTATCTATATCAATATTCTTACTATTTTCAAACTAAGCTAAACGCTTGTGCTATGAAAATAGGAATAACTTGCTAGTCTGGAGTGAGGTTCGAACCCGCAACCTTTGGATCACGAGGCCAGTGTCCTAACCACAAGACCAACAAGCTACTAAATTTTTTTTTTTTTGTTAATTGCTGCCTTTGCTTTTATACAATCATACAATACGTACAAGCTCCCTAGGGCGTTGATTATAAATAAATGATTTAAAATGAAACAAGCAAAATAAAAAAAAAAACAATTATTGGAACGAAATTATTAGAAACAGCAATAAGGCTTGTCAGGTCGCCTTCCAAGAATCATTACTCGAGTGTACCGGTATCCAACACCGGTGATAGCACGTGGCCCAGCTAGCCAAGCTCGGGGCGGATCCCGCGAAACTCGGGATTCGCGCTCATTAACGTCGGATAATGTATACAACGGCCCGATGAAGATTAACCGCGGTTATAAATCCCGTTCAAGCAGCAATTATTGATGGCGACCGACCCGATTGATTCGAGACCAGCATGAGCATTGCATTAAAATCCTTTCAGGACAATCTTGCGCATGGCTGGTGATAAGTTACCAATAATAATGAGAATCGAGCTGCGACGCGCGTACCAACCGAGGTTGCGAATAAACCGAGCTGTGAAAGAAGATCAAAATAAAGTCAAATATTTAATGTACTTATTTAGTGTATTATTAATATTATTTAAATTCACTCTAAAATAGAAGAATAATATAGCATTTTATAAATAATTGTAATTAACTAAATTGTTATAGGAGAAAAACACTGCTCACATCGATACAGTTTCTGACCTAGCGAAGCGGGTAGAGATCAAATCTAACAATAAATAATAAATAAATATGTTCTTCAAGAAATGCATAATGATTTCGAAGTGGTGACGTTATTAATATAATTAACAAGAATATACTTTGATTACACCACTAATTTGTTTAAAATACCAACACGTTTCTAATCACATGGATTCTCAAAAATTATCAGCTTTTCATTCTATGCTTGGTAGATTGGTTAATATAACATTATCTGTGGATAATTTCTACATGGGACCAGTTTTCTATACTAATAATAGATTTAAAAAGTACTGTCACAGGACGTGGCTGTGGGAGGCAAATAAAACACTAAAAATATATATTTTAGTAACTGGACACGAATTAAATCGGAACACTGTTCTTAAATTCATAGTAACTAAATATTTCTAGAATATTCCGCACACTTATTTTTACGATTTTTTTGGCGCTGTTTTTATTTCTTTGGTCACTTTTTAGAAAATTCCGTTCAATATTCGCAAGTTAGTATTAAAAAACAAATAATATGTTAAAGTTAGCGATTATTTAATTCAAAAGCCCTTACTTCAGTTTTATAACTGTCCAATTTTGGATACTATTATTCGGTCTCCCTGCTTTGGAATCTAACTTTGGAAATCGGTATCCGTAACACAACAAGCAATCAGTTGTGCTTTTATCAATTATGATTCTTTCAATTAACAAAATTAGATTGATACTTATACTAGACTGAGATCAAATTGAATTCTTTAAATATTTTTAGGTTCACCAAAATATCTTCATCTTTGATGCCTTCGTAATTTAAAACCTAAAAACTGCAAAATACAATTTTAAAAATTAAATAAATGTTATAATTTATAGATATTAAATACAAATATGGGAAGTAATATTATGGAATAAGCAACACATCGATGGTCCCTACGTATGCAGTCGAATCTGCAATAATTCGACTTTCGTAAGTATTTTAAACTATCCAATTTACTCTAATATTTTCGGAGAGTGATAAAAAAATTAATTTGTTTACAAAAAAAAACAAATAGGTAAATTGGAAAAATTCTCTTTTTAAAATATTATTTGTAAATATATAGCAAATTCGATAGCTTAAGATAGTAAAACAAAATTTGATTTTTTTCAGATTCGAGAGTATACGTGTGGACCATCGATATCTATCTACAAATTATAATTATTTGTAGTACTATATTTCTAACAATATTATTAAAATTTTAAAAATAAAAGTTTTATTGATTAAATTATACACCGATTAGAAAAATACCATTGTTTAAAAAAATATCGTGTCGAGCCTTTCCCAGCAAAAGGTCGTAAGAATATGAATCATTTTGCAAGAAGTGTTTTTTATTTGACATCTCTCGGTAAAAACATGATTTGTAAATTTAATTCAAATGTAAACTGTATGTTAATTAATAATTAATGTACATAGACGAAAAGTAGAAGCGTCGGAAGACCTCCCAAAAGGTGGTCTGATGACATCAGTCCAGCAAGCAGGAAGAACCTGGATGCGAAGGGGGAGAAATAGAGATGAGTGGATGAAAATGGAAGAGGCCTACATCCGGCAGTGGAGGAAAGAAGGCTGTGGAAGAAGATGAAGAAGAATTAATAAACAATCAGTTTAATTTTTCGCTAAAATACTCGAAACAACGACGAAAACACATAAAACGAAAATTTAAAAAAATATTCTTCCCGTATAATATGATTTTTACGCTTGCGATATTTTGCTGGGAATGCCTCGATATGTCATAAAGAATTGTGACACTATCAAACAATCATACTATACTGCAATTTGGTTATATTCAAAATAAACTTTTTTTAATAGTAAATTATTTCGAGACATTTAATTTCCTTATTACAAAAATGAAGACTGATTTCAAGACGATAATTTTAATTTTAATTGATATTTCTGACATATAACACTACCAAATATAGTTGAAATATGTATTTTATTTTATTAAAAAAAGTGTTTCAGGTGTCTTATCTCTAGTGTATAATATTTTTTGGTAAATCGTTTCAAACGCACTTTCGATGTTGTTCACTTTTTACTCGACCGTAATACAAATATGCCCGAAGGTTACTTAGATTTATTTAAAACAAGCGACATTGTGATCTTTATATTTATGTAGCCGGTTAGATTTTTTTTCAAGTTGTAAAGGAAAATCATTTTAGAATTTGTTTGTAAATTATCTGTAAATAAGTGCATGAAAAGTGTTTTATTAGAGCAACATTTTTAGATCAACATTATTAGATGCAATGCAATACAACATTTAATTATGTAACGCGTTAAATAATCCAACACGTAAATTATATTTTCACCAGATGTGCGGGCAATTAAAACAAAACATTCTTTGATATGCATAATTTTTGTACAATGATAATAATCAAAACAAGAACACATCGTATTTCTCATATTACGGAATATAATCACGTTCTATCGTTACATATGAAGTAAAAATAGTTTGATCTGCAGTGCTCACACAATACTGTTATTTTTATACAAGTTTAATATTTTAAACTTAATAACATCGAAATAAAATATTGTAAAATGACGTGCTGTGTTATTCATCAATGTTCTCACTGCACACCCCTAATATAAAGATAAGTTAAATTTATAAATTGTGTCAGAAAACTGAGATTCGAGAGTGAGACTATAAGCTATGAATGTTATCACGAATATTAAGTGTCCCACAAAAAATGTTTTTTTTTAATAGAGCTAAACGCCTGTGCTATGAAGATATGTATAACTTGCTGGTGTACTGGAATAGGGCTCAAACCATGGACCACTGAATCGCTAGATGAGTGTCATAATCACAAGTTACAAACATTATCTTTAACGAATAAGTTAATTTAGCTAAAATAAATTTGTTGAGGGTATTTTATTATATTTTTTCACCCTCCCAATACATCATTATGATGTTAAACATATATTATGTTAAATTGGAAAAAACTATTTAAACTATTTTATTAATATGTATATAAACTTACAAATTAATATGGTAATTTAAATGTATCAAAATGACTAGCATGCGCTTGTAGTAGATAAGGCAGTCTAGCCGCTTATATTAGAGTAGAAACTATTACTTTGAGGAATTAGAAAATAGACTCTCAAGGAATTAGTAAGAAATCTATACTAATATTATAAAGAGGAAAGATTTGACTGTGTGTTTGAATTGAATAGGCTCCGAAACTACTAGACCGATTTGAAAAATTTTTTCACATTCAGAATCCTACATTATCCCTGACGAACATAGGCTATAGAATATTTTCAAAAATGTTAGGGATCCATATGAAAACTTCGATAATGTAACCCAACGTGTGAAAAAATTACGAAAAAAACCTTATATTGCGTACGCTGCGGAAATTATTGCCAATAGAGCAAAGTAATGTACTACAGTTTTATAGAGGACATTAATATCTACAAAAAAGTCTGCGATACCATATATATAAGTATTACATTTATGTTACAATAACTTATGTTAACATTAGATGGAAACATTGTTTTTTAGAGAACAGCGGACCCTTTGTTTTCCCTCACAAGCTTATTTTTTACTTAATCCTTAACCCGTGCAACGCCGGGTACGACCAGCTAGTATATTAAGTATTTTTATGAACACCAACGAGGACAAAATAATTCCACAAGACAAAATAACACAACCTGAACTGGAAATCGCTCAAAATGTTATCACTAAAGACAGCACTGTTATAGAGCCGATGGAGTAATTGATCGCAGGCTTCCCAGAAAATGTAATTATATGTATCGACAGTGCCGCGTTATTTGGTACGGACGATACTTTTCAGTGGCGTGCCTCTGTGCGCGCTTGTCCCACGGGGACAGTTCCTAATGGGGACCGCATTTTTCCCCAGGTCTCTTCCGAAGAACCGATACGGTCTGAATTTATTGCGGCCGACTGTGCGCGCGATTGCTGAGAAAACAAATAGATAAATAAGTGCCGGGTATGCGCGCGCATTGATATCTACATGCACCGGGCCGAGCTGAAAAAGGTGAACCTGAAAAAACGAGGTTCTCAATCATTTTAAAACCCATATTATTGTACAAACTTTCACCTTTTTGAACTTCCAAGAATGAAAATGTAAACTCAAAAATGTTGGATTTTTCGTAAAAATTAACAAATTTCTTGAATGTGCTTCCATGTGTATCTTACTTCTCTGGCCAACGTTTCGGATCCCATTGCAGGATCCATCAACAGGGCTGGTGTGACAGTTAATGGTGAGGTTAAGTATTGCCAGCTAAACTGAAGCTGCAATAAACGGTATTGCAAGCTAATACTTTTCCTAAACATAAACACTTAGTCGTCACATTGATGGACTATGTATGCAATGGGATCCGTCATCAGGGCTGATGTGAACGTCAAACATACACGGAAGAATATTCCAAAAAACAGATGATTCTGAACGGTCGTGAAAACCTGAGAATTTTTTTTATTACTAAATTTGAATTAATTGGTACCTATATTAAAATATTATATAATATGACGGGTATAAGAGCAAAGGCAACGATATAAAAAAAAGTTTTAAATGCAGTCACCGAGGATGACTTATTTATAATGTACTGAATTATGAATTTAGATGTTATATATCCATTCCTTTCAAAATCGTGATTTCTATAGGTAAATTAATACGCTATATTTCCTATAAAAACTAGCAATCAGTACATTCTATAATAAGAATCCTCGATGACTGCATTAAATTTTTTTTTGATATTGCTGCCTTTGCTTTTATACCTCACATATATTCCTTTATTAAATTTTTCCTATATATAAATATAATATTTTTCCAAAGTAAGGTCATCATCAGATATTTTTCAACAGTCAAGTAACAATATCAATAGTTATGGAAAGTATCAATAGTTATCAGTTATCAAAATTTGCACTTTTTTACAATATTTCTGAATTGCCTTTTGCTAAGCATTGGACTCTCAGCAAAGTAACTTATACCGAATATTAAATTTTTTATTTTATTACTCGTCATTAGTTACTTAATTATTCATTCGTCCCAATATAAATCAAATAAAATGACTAAAACCTCTAAAAATTCAATTTTCATACTTATTTATGTAAACATGCACATTATTAATGTATTAATAATATACCTACATATTTTAAAGTATTTATATATTTTTTTAAATTTGTAAGATTTTTTTTTTTTTTTTTTAAATAGAGATGTGAACACGAAATACGTGTCACATCAATATTTTTACTATTTTCAAACTAAGCTAAACGCTTGTGCTATGAAAATAGGACTAACTTGCTTGTCTGGAGTGAGGTTCGAACCCGCGACCTTTGGATCACGAGGCAAGTGTCCTAACCACAAGACCAACAAGCTACTCCAAATTGATTACCACGTTTGTAGAACATTTTTTTATATATAAAACTAAACGTATACCAGTATATTAAACAATTTTAAGAAAAATTTATTTATTTGTATTAAAAAATGAGATATTTTTATAGAGATATAAATATTGAAGTACCTATTACAGAATTTCACAAAATAAAGCAAATAAATTTTATACAACTTTTCTGCGATTTTTTAATCGAATGATCCAAATAGGATGACGGACTTAAACATGACAGATTTAATAATATTAGACATAAAAGACAAGCGAAATTGAATATTTACTTATAAAATAAAAATTATCACAAATTTGGATGAACCACCCCTGGTCACGTGGATAATCACCTGTCACATCTGTTTGTTGAGGAAGGGAAGGGGGTAAGAGGATATTGCAATTATCCCCAGTTCAGCACTCTGATTGGCTGATTTATTGCCCACGTCACAACCGTGGACCATTGTCCCGTGACACATTGGGATGTTCGGATTCGGTGTCCATTTTAATTGAGTGACATGAATATATTTACAAAATGTACTGGATTTAAAGAGAAAACATTATTGAAGTCACAATTTAATAATGAAATCCGGCCTGAAATTTAAAAATAAATTAAACATTATAGAGTTTCGTAAAGAGAATAAACATTTTAGAGTTTCGATATTTAAAATAAGAAGATAAGAAAGTAATACAGAAAGTATTAAAAAAGTTATAAAAATAATTTTGAAAAATTTAATTTACATTCACTTTCCAAAATATACTGCTAACAATATTAAAAACGCCTAGGGAGAAAGTAATAAGATTACGAATAAATAAAAAAAATTATACGGATTAATTGATTTATTTTTGTAGGTAATATTTTTTATAATTATTGTGATCATTAATTTCTCTCCTTCCTTTTCCCGAAAAAATTATGTTCCTTTTTTTGTTTACAAGGTAAACAATTTATATCGTAAGCAAAAAAAATCACAAGCTGGCCTTGTAGATTTCCTTTTACAAGTGACATTATAAAATTTAAAAAAAAAACATTGGTAACTTACACGCCATCATATCTGTAAGTTTTTCAGACAAGGCTTTTATAACTATGAGTTCTTTGATATTTATTGAGAGTAGATAATATAATATTATTATCACCTTGTATATTTATACATTTATGTAGACAAATTAGGATAAAAAAAATTTCATATGACAAAATCAGGAGAGATGTCTATTATACTTTTATTAACAAATGATAAATATATGTGATTTCATTCAATATTTCTAAGTAATCAAAAACATATTTATTTAAATTTATCGATCGATGATTTGTTTTTTAACAATATTTATAAATTAAATTCGTAGCAATCTCGTTTATGCGACCAATGTATTGGGCACTGCTAATAAAGGAATGGTTATAGAAATATCAATATTTTAGTTGTCTGTTATCTTTCCAATTTGTGCGGAATTTTTCACACAAGGGGTTATTAATTACCATTAAAACATTAAATATTAGTTTTTTTAAACGGGTTTTACATATAAAGTGCAGAAATTTTTATAACTCGTTTCACATGAACAACCCCATATTTGCATACTTCAGTTACTTCTCTCAACCAGACAAGGACAGAGCGATCTATTCCCAATGTCAACTGTAATTCCCTCTAATGGGATCGTTTACAGGGTGAGGGAGACAGATGATCACAGCACAGGGAAAGTACTCCCATTGGCTGATGGAATTTGCATAGATCGGGTGTTTCAGAACGGCAGAAAAAAAATATATACATATCTTAACAATTCATGTCCTGTTAAGATAGAGACATATAGCAAAGACTGACATTCTGACTTTGCAAAGAAAAGTTTTCCTGTGAATGATAAGATGCGTAAAATATATATTTTTTAATATTTTAGATATGCTTATTATATTCACTTCCATAGTTCACTATGGAAGTGAATATACACTAGGCTTCAGCCTAGATCTGACAGAGCCGGCTTAATATTCTATTAAATTTCTCTAGTTTCTGTTACATTTTACATAATCTTTATATTTTTTAATAAAAAAAAAATAATCGATTAATTACACAATCAATATATCATTGTTTCAATATATGTATATGTTGATAAAATGTAATTAATGTATTTTTACATTCAAGGATATGAAATGGCCGAAAAGTTTCCCAATAATTTGATTATACAATTTAATTGAAAATTACCACTTTATCTCTTTTTCAATCTTCCTGACATCACTGCTATATGATTATTTTAATTTGCACTATCGCAGAATACTCCCTTTACAAAATACGGCAATTAAAAGACAGATTCCTTTCAGTTGTCAGCGCAATGCAGACGGGCCGTAAAGAGTTGGATCTCGAATAAAAATAATGTTACTTTATCATCTTGGATAAATGCAAATGATACGGAGGTGAAGTGCGGATAAAAATGTGACAGTATCTTAGAAAGTATCAGTTTTAACCTACACGTTCGCCGAACGGGGTCCTGCGAACCCAATACAAAAAAGGATACATATGAATACTGGAAATGGAATGAAATACAAAGTAAAAAGTGAATATAGTCTTTTTCACTCTTTATATGCCATTTTACACACCCTTTCATTAATATTTTCAACACCAATACACGCCGGTACTTCACGTGAGTCATTTTAATACTAAAAACTATAAAATACTTACTCATTTCATTTAGTGCCTTATAAAAAAAAATGACACGGCACCTGTCATTCCCATAAAACTAGGAAATTAATACAGATAGTTTAATGACATTTTTAATGTATTGTCTTACACATACAGTACTAATCTGTATACTTATCTTAAAAAATATATTTTTGGCACTTAAATTAAATATTTATCATACAGAATAATATACAATATATTAAAATCTGAATATGTAATTTGATAATTACGAGACATGTTATATTTTATTTTATTTCGCAGGATTAATATTTATCTCGTTATATGTATGATAAATGTATCTAGATAAACATCTGTCAGAATGAATGAAAGAAATGGGAGATAAAGAGAGTGAATGGGTTAAAAAGGGACACGTCATCCGGGCGCGGCCACCACAGAGAATAAACCGGCACGAGAGCATATACTATTTGAGCTACCTGTAAACCGCTATTATAATTGTTAAAACTCAATCAATACTCAGAAAAACCAATAACTTTGTATCTGAACTCCCAATTAATGATAAAGTTCCTCCCTAGACAGGATGGAGGAATACCACAATAAAATATTTAATACAAATACCCTGATTTAATACCGGGACTGACACTCTTGTCTTCTATAATTTTGCTGAAAAATAAAACTGTTTTCATTAGTTACCGATGGGAAACAGGAGGCCGACAAACTGCCCTAAAACTCCCTGGACTGACGAAATTCTGGCCTGATGAAAACATCAAATTCTATAGAAATATATGGCAGTGAATGACAATTGTTGGAGAAAAGTAAGAAACACTTCGGAGATCTTTTTTAACCTAAGATAAAAAACAGCTGACTATGATTTCATTCAAGTGTATTGTACTTCATATAGTTCATTCCACTCCTCCGATTATGCTACCAAAAGCATGTCGTGCATATTTGATTTTATTCTGCGATTTTACTAACCATCAACTGTATCCTACCAATGTATTATCATGTAATGTATGGGTCTGTATCAGATTTCAACTGAATTCCAGTCATGAAACATTATCTGTTAAGAGTTTTCACTCAGACAACTTTAAATGAAAGACGTTGCTCTGTTTAGGGTTAACCAAAACGTATTCGACGAATACTCGGGTGTCGTCAGTCCGTAACGCGAGGTCGTACGACATTTCGAACAGACAGTGCAACCGACGCACTGAACAGTCAGATACCTCGAGCACTGTTTCGGGGGCAGAGCATTGAAGAATGCACGAGAAATAGCCGGTCTCCGAATATTTAGGAGGTCATCAGAATCGCGGACTGCCCGCTTTGTATCCACATCCAGGGTCCGAGAGAAAAAGGATTATTGATTTGGTATATCTGTAACGAATATTTTATTTATTTATTTATTTATTTCAACGGTTACAAAACCTATTACAGTAATTTGATGTTGTACTAATTACCTTAACTCCTCAATCTGTGAGTGTGTTTTTCAATTGCAAACCACTTGTTTTTCAATTACATTTTAAATGTCAGTACTCAGTCCCTACTCCAGGATCTTGCAGATCTTAATGTCCCTTTCCCTACAAATATCCAGCTCTTGCTTACAGACTGCCGACGGGAAGTATTGAAAGTGTTACTACGATTTTTAGAGAGTAATTGCATTGAGCTGTAATGTTTATGTCGATGACCTATTTATTGACTAGTTTTTGGCAATAACATCCTTTTACTGGGTGACAAGCCATTAAATTTAAAAAAAAAAAAAAATTACCTTATAATATAAAATGAGAGTAAGTAAAAGTAAGTATAAGATAATAGAGATAAAATATGTAGAATGCAGAGTTAATATAAAATAACATAATAATGTCAAAAGTAAGAATAAAATAACAGAGATAAAAAAAAATACAGAGTAAATATACAATAACAAAAGTAATAAGAAGAAGTAATATATATTCAATATTATGAAAAAGTTAACAAATGAGAATTAATTACAATTTATGAAATTATGTAGCAACACAGTTAGAAACTAAAATGGACTGCCTTATTTCTCTAAGAAGTAATTTTATGTTACACAAAATACATCTTATAATATAATCCATATATTATATATTCCAAATATATTCCAATGATTAACTTTTCAAATATCTCACCTTGAACTATGTTTCTTTAACGTAATTTTATTGATCTATTTTTTAATATAGTACAGAGTACGTAACATTAAACGTCAAATATATAAACTAGCCGTACCACCCGTGAAGTCCCGGGATTTTGAAGCTAAAAATTCAAGAATTTAATCTACAACTAAATATAATAATATAAAATGTCAAAACAGTGTAATTTGATGGGACGACCCTTGTGTGTTGTCTGAGCCGCGCGCTGATTTCGCGTTGCACTCGGGCGCCCGTAACTCATCAGTGTTGTTATAGTAATTCCAGCGTAATTCCAGAAAGTTACGGACGTTAGAGACAGGCAGACAACGACTTTATTATATTTAGATTACAAACGATTATTGATTAACACACACTCAATTCAGATGAGAAACCATTTGTCGTGTTCAATTCAATTCAATTACGCATTACAGAAAAGTGTCACGTACAAAACTGACTCACACTGAATCACCCTTATACAGGATTACTATTTTCGCTTGCGTGTCTGTCGGTTTTTGCTTTTCTCAAATGTGTTCTTATTTTTTTTATCTAAATCTTGAATGATTCACTTCCTCTTTTAATTTACGTGGAACGGTATTAAAAAAATTAACTCCGAGATATGTGAAGTGGTGCTGGAAGTGGCCCAGCCTCCCAGCCCAGTCCTTGGTCCTTGGTCCGTCACTAAAATAGTTACTTAGTGACGCATCATTGCTGAAGTGTACTTTGTGAGCTTGGAGTAGAGCACATTTTAAGGACTTCATTAATGTTTAATGCGCCCAAAGTTTTTACATTGTAAATAATAAAGGTTTCTTCAAAACTTCTTTAATATCTAGTTTTTTCACCCTTGATGTAACGTGAATATTATGAACTTCTTCGAAAAGAGCAAAATGATTTTGTGGCGACATTATTAATCGAACATAACGTTTGTCTGATTTCCTGTAACGTCTGTAATTTCATTCAAATTCACGGCTAAAAAAGTAGACCGCGAACCTGGGACGCGCAAGCGGCAGACGCCTCTGCGTGGACCACCAAAAAGATATTATAAATACATGCATACTAGGGCTTAGCAAAGACGCAAAACATTTTCCGTGATTTTTCACGGGTAGCTAGTATAATTAATAAAAATGTACTTTGTTTTAACCACTTGTATATTTTTTATATAAATTTTTAATTTTTTTATTTGATAGTATACATTATATTCTGAAGAAGGGACCATTGGCCATGAAACATGTTGACATTTTCAATATATAAGTGGTGAAAAAAAGTAAATTTTTATTAATTATATGAATATTTTTAATAAAACTATTGTGGGGTATAAAAGCAAAGGCAGCAAAATCCAAAAAAAAATTTAAAAAATGTTTTGAACGCCTTCACCGAGGATAAATAATTTAAATAGTACTGAAATCTAATTTATCTTTGCATATCTATCTCTTAAAAAACACGTTTTCTATAAATTTATAGGAATCGTGATTTTGTAAGGGATATGTGTTTTTTATAAAATCTCTTAAACATTTTTTAGTTATTGCTGTAAAAATTATGCGTAATTGTTGAATAATATTTTGTGTAGATACGCTTTAACGGACAAGAGGCCCAATTACTGAAGCGAAACACTATTTAAAAACATCCAAGAATTAGTAAATCACATAGATTAATCGTGACCGCACCGGGAATCGAAGCTGAAACTCTCGGAATGAGAAACCAGTACCACTGGGCTAAGAGAGCCGTTGTATATTCTTTATTATCTTATGTATCAGATAAGTTGGACCACCTCTAATACGATTCGATTATTCAAAGTATGTTAATCTGCGGCTACTCAAAGAACGATATTAATTAAGTCCTCGCAGATTCTAGCAGTACGGTAAAGAAGAAGTCGAGATGATTTGTTGGACGAGAAAGTGATAAATATTCAGGTTTTCTTTTTATTCTAACCTACTTTAGCGACTATTTAAAATTTAATTTAAATAAAATTATAAAAAGCTTCTTTTTGAGCTTCGTGAATAGCTTCGTCTCTGTGAGACTTCTCTAATAAAAAAGACAAATCCAGTAATTACCTTCTCAGAACACATACAAAAACCATTGCATAATTTTTAAACTCAATTTTATTTTATAAAATTGCGAAGCGAAAAATAATTATTTCAATAAATACATTATCGTAATCGTCCGAAACAATATTTTTCATCAGACGCCCGGGAAAGGTTGCAAAAAATGAGAGATATAATTTGGCGGTGCGTGCCGTTATGTCAATTACACGGTGCCCGTGCGTCGATCAATGGAATATCCAACAGATGTTTAATAAGCGCGGCGGAGTGGCGCGCGAGAGAGGCGATATGTTAAGGAAGCGAGCAAAAACGGAGGAATGCGTCCTTGCGGGCGCTGAATTTGCGATAATCACCGCGCGGGACTCGCACCGGAGATCCTGAGAGAATGCGGCGACGGCCGAACCGACGTGTATATTTATACGCATTTGTATAACGTCCATACAAAGCGTGTTCTAAAACAAACAAATTAAGGTAAATTTTCCGGTTATTTTTTATTTTTAAATAATAATTTAGGCGTTTTTATTTAAAAAAAACTGACTTTTTTTAGTGAGGAAAGCCTCAAAATACGAAAATAAATAGAATATACTGTTTAAAATCATCTCTTCGTATAAATAAAGAGCGTTTTAAAATCAACAAAAAACGTAAAAATTTCTTGGAAATTTAAAACATTATAACTTTATTTTGGTCGTATAATGAGAGGCGAAAAATACTCCATCCTTCAGCTCGTCATGAAGGGGAAGATTGAGGGTCGCAGAGGGGTCGGAAGGAGGCGGCATTCCTGGCTTCGGAACATCCGAGAGTGAACCGGGATAAGAAGCGTGGAAGAGCTGTTCCGCACTGCCCTGGACAGGGAAACTTTCTCCCAGATGATCGCCGACGTCGGGGGGACCCGACAGGGCACATGAAGAAGAAGAAGAATAACTTTATTAATATTGAATATTTCTTAATTTCCTAAGTACGGATTGTAGATAATGAAGTATAATTTATACGTATAAAAAAGCTATTATGCGTATATATTATGCGTACATATAAATATTCCTTAAAACTTTGCGCCGCCTAGGACACTAAAAACGATTTTTTGGCGGCGGCCTGTCGATTAATGCTTATATTTTCTTAATTATTGTAAATAATGTTCAGTTTATTACTTTTATATAATAACGAAGGTTCTATCTAAGTTATTGCTCTAAAAAATTGCAGTCTAGAGTGTGCATTCTGATATAAATGAATAATAAAAACCCATATTGTCGTAAAAAAAACACCGAAATATGCATTTGCAGTGAATCAAACAAAATAAATCAGCAGTCCTCGTTGCTCGGTGGGCACGACACTATCATCTCGTACTGGGGGTTCTGAGTTCTCAGTGAATTCATTTTCTCAAATCTGGATTTTAATGTGATGTATTTCGCTACAGTAATTTGGCCTCATGGCCTATTGTAGCATTGATTCATTCTAGCGCGCGTTGTTCTTGATCAGTAATATAAAATTTATGATAAGATAATATCTCTCTTTCAATGTTTTTGTGAAAAGCTCCTTTGAAATACCTCGCTTTACGGAGCCTTGAAATTATTATCCAAATTCACAGTTTTGCTAGTACGGCGTAATTTTGATGATGCGGCGCACATTACGTCACCCGATAAGCGTGTCAATGTTCATTTTTATATACTCATAACGACACGGAATGTTCGTAGAAATTCGGAAATTTGTACATATTTTTGATCAAATACAATCCTAATTTTATAAATTAATGAAATAACCGACTGACCCCTTTTTGCCTTTCTGCGAGGATTTATTTTTGGTTGGAATGATAACTAAACATACTTAGTATATTAATTTATTTTAGTATATTGCAAAATATTGATAAACCTTAATTTATTGATTCATTTATTTATTTTAATTTATAATTGAAAGTGAAAGGATATCGAGGATATTGAGTTGGAGCTATATTCGAACTGATTCTATGAGATTTGAGGAACGTTCCGTTGCATTGGCATTGGTCCATTCAAGCCATGATTTTTGTCTAATTTTGTTTTATATTATTTAATTAAGCGCAAAAACAAAGGCCCACAAGTTTTATGAATGATGTTATTATTGCATTTGTTTTTCAGTCCACGTGCAGATTGCACACAAATCATCTACGCCTGCAACATTAATACCATTTCAGGCAACAAGATTTAGAATGCACCAAGGTACATATTCACACGACAAGGTGTCCTGTCTACATATACATCAAATGGTCCGTCAAAAATTCTTGAATGTTTCCTGTGTCTATTAGCTTTGTTTCATTGATATAGATTTTAAATATCATTGTTGAAATTTAATACCTCCTATTCCTCCGCCTTACCCTGACTCCTATCTCCTCCTACTCTATTCCCGTTTTACAATCAACACTCATTAACTAACTCATTTCACCATATACTTTTCATTATTAATCTTTGATATTGTTTGATGCTTATTAAAATTTCTTAATTAACTTTAAAATATTACTTTATTTAACTTGGTTCATAATTGTGTATCTTATTAATTGGTCTATGTTTTGTACACTATGCTGTATCATTATAATTATTAAAAACTGTTAAGATTCTTTAAAAAATGCATAACTAAATATAGGTTTTTTCGTAGAATTTAGTAGTTTTTATCGTAATCCTCGCATAGATATTTAAATATCATGAATCAAATTCAAATAGAAGTTGAAAAATCACTCACTCGTTCTTTCTGTCCAAAAAAATTTGAATTTGTTTTCCCCCTGTATTATTTTTAGTCACCATCAGTAAATATCTTTCCTTCGTGTGTTCAAGATAATATGGGTTTCTTCTTTCATTTGTGTTTTCAGAGGAAGAATTGACCAAAGGTTAACCAATAAAGCAATTAAGAAAAAATGTAATATCTCCACCGCCGTCCATAGATAAACGGCGTGAGATCTACGACTATCAACTTGTCTGGTAATGCTGCACCGGTCCGAGTGCCTGGACGGTCTCGTCTCGTGGCGCTGGTACGGGAGGGGAGGGTTGTCAACCCTCGCGACAGTCGGAGGTACAGCGGGTACATCCACACTCATTACTGCAGCCTTTGTGGTGCACCGCATTGCTGGTGCGCTGAGAATAAATTACTCGCATTGCTGATTATGTCCATGTCCGTGCCAGGGGAAGTCAACTGTTCATTTATATGCTAATCTTAATTGTATGCTAATTTTTATATTTCACTATTCTAACGCCACAATATTGTGCGGCCGTGTAGCTATTTAGCGCTGTGTTGTCATTGTCCCAACCCTACCGATTGTCCCAGATTAGGGATCTCTAGTGAGGATAATAGCGTATTCATCGATTATAAGACGCATGTTTTTTTTGAGATTGTCCGAGATTAGGGATCTCTAGTGAGGATAATATATTCATCGATTATAAGACGCATGTTTTTTTTGAGAATTCGGGGTGCGTCTTGTAATCGATGATATCGTAAATTCACTGTCAGAAGTGCAGCATTTGCCACTGCCTAAACACACTAGTTGTTCCTAAATACAGCTTAAAACGACTTCAAGAAAATTAAGCTGTGATACAGCATTGATATGGAAAGTTATTGGGTAGGTATACAGAAGAACACAAAAACAGAGCTGCAGGTCATATTCGATGCTACACTTTATTTGGATAATAGTTAACAACATTTAAATTTCAGAACTCTAGATTGTTCGCGCCCAAAAATTATCTCTACGTTATATTGCTTCGCTCGAATACAATTAAACTTGAACTCCAAAATGCATCATCATATGGTGGCATGACATGTATAGCTACGCTACTTACCTGCACCTGCACGCACACCCTGCCTCTAGGCAGGGTGTGCGTGCAGGTGTAGGTACATTAGGGGTCGTTTCTACGTTCTTTCGGATTAATCGAAAACCATTATAAAAAAGCTCTAGAACCTTCTGGTCGTTTACTATTTCCTAGTGATTATATACATATATGTTAATTTATTACCAAAACTAAGAGTAATTTTACTAAGCTATGGAGCTAGAAGTTGCAAGTGCAATTAATCCTCTGAACAAATATATCTATGGGGCATCCAAGGCTGATTGCATATATGTTTTCCAAGCATCCTTCCTTCAAACAAAATCTTTCACATTCTTCACTGGATCCACACATCTTCTTGGGCGGCCCGGTAGTTTCAGCTGGGGTTCCTACGTAAGCATTTTTGAGAGTTCTCGCTTCTCTCAATGACGTGGCCAGCTAATTTCATAATTATTGTCACCAAATACGACTCTTGAAAACCTTGCAAAGACTCGTTCAACTACATAGTTATATACAATAGAGTAGCTCGTTGGTGTAGTGATCATGACGATCGCCTAGTGATCTGGTGGTCGGTGGTTTGAGCCCCATTCCAGGATACCCGCAAGTTAGCCCTATTTTCATGGCACAGACTTTTAGATTGGTTTGAGAATAGTAAGAATATTGATGCGACGCGTATTCCGTGTTCGCATCTCTACTCAAAAAAAAGAAGTATTTTCCACCATATACACTTTCTTCCGAAGAATTGTTCATTTTTTGATATTACAAGAAAAGAGAAGTCTGAAGTAACTCGTTGTGGTAAGAAATTTGATTGATCAACACATTCATATTACACGAACAGTTCATTATATTTTTTGTTGTTGTAATAAACCATACTTTAAGTAATATCACATTTTACGCTAGCTGCATCTCCGAATCTTCTTCTTCTTCTTCCTCAGCCTTCATCTCTCCACTCCTGGATATAGGCCTCTTCTATACCCTTCCTTCCTTGTTATTTGCTAGCTGTATCTCCGATTATCTAAATATTATTTTACGTCCATATTCCATCATTTCAAAAGTACTCCATTTCATATTTTAAGATGATGTATAAGAACAGAGGAAGAGTGGAAAAATATGGGTGTGGGGATATAAACAATTTTCATCTTCATGTTTTATTTTAACGTGCTATTCTGTTTCCATCCTTATCATCTTCTATGTTTGTCCTCTGCAATTTTCTTGGATTAAACGTACGTCCGTTACACAAATAAAAAAAAAACGACTGCTGTCAATCACCAGTCTTTTTGCGTTCTCCCACGTCAATCCCATAAGTTCTGATGAGTATCTATCTCTATGTACAGTTACGGACGTCCGGAATGCCGGATTCCCCCCGATGTGTATGAAAGATACTCTCGGTTTAGTCTTCCGCATAACATGTTCAAGAACATATAAATCTCCTCTTCTTGATTTAATCGATCTTCAGGGGTTATTGCATCCACTCCCGTTTCAAAAACCCCCATAAAGTCAAAAACACCGCGTATCAAGAATTCTCGGCATTTTTCAAAATCTCGAAAATTCTCTTATATACTTTTGTATATTTTTATTTACTCAGTTGAACCTTGTAACTACACCTGCTCTGCATTTTATTTCTGTATTGTTAATAAAATATAAACGTATTTTTCATTTCCCCGATCAAGTAAAACGCATAATTAAGAAACGCCTTGATATGGAATGGTGATTTATTAGCAAGAATACATTTCTTCATGAATATATTCATCTTCAACAGATCAGCGCATATCTTCTTTTTAGTTGCATTTTCTTTCTTCGATCATGACCTTCGATCAGGTTATCATAAAACTAATTAGAAATAAATACTGATGATGTAGCCTGTGATTTTGTGATTCATGATTGATTATAACGATGATTGGTAACTATGATTTAAGGTTTTAGTGTCTAGTGTACCGGTGTTTTTATAAATAATCTGCTACCAATCGCTGATATTATCGAACATTAATCGCAAAACACAACAAGCATAGTTTATTTCATCACTACATATAAAATCTACATCCTTATATGGAATTTTGTGGAATTGATCTTGTGGTGTTTTTGTGTGCTCGAAAGATGGTGGGGGACGCGAGCGCATAAAAACGGGAACACGCGGACGCACGCTCTCTTTTACTTCCCGGTTCCCGCATACTCTAGTCAGGATCATAGTTACGCTCGGTCGGCAAATCTGATGGAAATAAACCCAGAGTAAAACACCATTCCGCGTTTTACCCTACCTGTATTAAATCCCAGGCAGGAATACATTACAGGTCTCTTAAATATCTTAGCGTAGGGAATAAAATAAAATAAAATTCAATCAGGTGGTTTGGGCATGTTGAATGCATGCATGAAAAAATAATGGTTAAAAAGATATATGACGCAAGTGTCGAGAGCGCCAGAAAGAAAGAGCGACTGCGGAAAACGTGGCTTGATATGAGAGTGTGGCGTTCCATCCTCTCTGCCTATCCTTACGAAGAAACGGTGTGATGGTAAGTTAGTCAGTTGGACCTCTTAAATATCTTGTCAAAGTTCGATATCCAATCCAAACTCCATCTTATATCAACACGGCGGCTGTCAACAAACTTTAAAAAATCCTAGTTACCTAAGTTAATATCGAAATTGGATAAAAAATGTTATATTATAGATGTCTCACAGAGACGTAACTATTTATATGAGAAAGTAGGTATGGAATTCTTTGAGTGTTCATAGTATTGTTTTGAGTGGCGTCGCTATCAAACAAGTGAAAGAATTCACATATTTGGGTAGCAGAATTTCCCAAGATGGCCGCTCAGAGGCAGACATCATAAGCAGAATACAACAAGCAAAAGTCGCCTTCAACAAAAAATCCAAGATCCTTTAATACCCCATCATTGATTTAAAGGTTAGGAAGAACTTAATCAAAACTCGTGTCTGGAGTGTGCTTATGTATGGCAGCGAAACATGGACCATCGGCCAGAGCATGTCCGGGAGGCTAGCGGCCTTTGAGGTGTGATGCTACAGTCGCATGGTGAGGATCCATTGGTCAGAACATATCCGAAAAGACAAGGTACTGAGCGGGGTGGGCGAAAAGAGGCAGCTCCTGAACAGAATCGCTCAACAACGAGAAATTTGGATAGGCCATAATATAAGGCGTCCGGGCCTGCTTTTTACCATCGTCGAGGGAAATGTTGAAGGCAACAATCGTAGAGGCCGCCCGAGATCAAGCTACGTATCAGATAATCGGAGATGTGCGCTGTAGCACCTACCAAGAAATGAAGAGGCTGGCATCGAACAGAGAGGAGTGGAGAAATCGAGTGCATGTTGCAGACCAATCATAGATTGCGATCCAAAAAAGAGGTCTTACGGCTTATCATGTGGCTCGACGATCTCTCAATGATGATCCCTCTGGGGACAAAAATGCAGTAATTTTGTTCTTGAAAAATTATAACTCACTCAAAATTTAACTTTAACACATGGTGTATCTTGCGGTGAGAGCTGGAAGAGATATTTTTGATATCGATACGTGAGTAAGAAGTCTATTAAAAAAATCTATTAAAAAAAAACCTATAAAAACCAAGTTTTTATTATACTCCCTTTCTCTTTTGCATTGTTTCCAATTTGATATTCTATCAACGTGGCTCGAGTCAGTCTAGGTGAAACAGAGTTCGCACTTTCTCTACGCGTTGGGCTCAGTTCTCATTTGTAAGTTTCGAAAAATCCAAAATTATACTGTAATAATTAAATTTTTTAAAAAGAAAATTTGTTAGATCATTTAATAACCAATTATTAATTAATCAATTAGAAAGACATACAGAAAAATCTAATTCACGAAAAAATATTAGGTTACTACTGGGATTCGAACCCAGGTCACCTCCTTTCCGGGGCCGGTGCTCTGACCACTAAACTATAGCAACCCTCTATGTTTCCGTGAATATATTTTTATCGTCGCCGCGCAAAGTTTCAGCTCGATTGGATCACGGGAAAAGGGTTAAAAATCGATCCAAAGTTTTTTCGTCACACAAGCAGAGGCTACGAGTTAAAAGAATGGGAGTAAAAACTTTTATTTTCAAAAATATCTGTCGGTCCTCATCACAGTGTTAGTTCTTGTATTCCAGATATGTTTTTTATCCACTTATTTATGAATGACTGTGAAACGCATACTTTAACAAGATAATCTGCGTGTGAACGTGGACGTTCGGTTTTAATCGTTTGACGTTACCATAAAAGTTAAGAAAGGCGACAGTCGAATTCAGTGGCCCGCTTCACTGGCCGGAGAAAATGCTGTATGTCTTCAGTGCCGGGGGAGACATTCAATGCGCGAGTGTCAGAATGAATTATTCTAAACATTCGAGTTAATTAATACAAACATTATAACAAACGCAATTTTTAAATACTTCGAAGGCTGTACACTGTGGGATATTTTTTTAATTTATTGAAAAACTAGCTGGTCTTACTGGTTAAGGATTAAGTAAAAAATAAGCTTGTGAGGGAAAGTAAAGGGTCCGCTGTTCTCTAAAAGCAATGTTTCCATCTAATGTTAACATAAGTTATTGTAACATAACTGTAATACTTAGATATATGGTATCGCAGACTTTTTTGTAGATATTAATGTCCTCTATAAAACTGTAGTACATTACTTTGCTCTATTTGCAATAATTTCCGCAGCGTACGCAATATAAGATTTTTTTTTCGTAATTTTTTCACACGTTGGGTTACATTATCGAAGTTTTCATACGGATCCCTAACATTTTTGAAAATATTCTATAGTCTATGTTCATCAGGAATAAAGTAGAATTCTGAATGTGAAAAAAAATTTCAAATCGGTCCAGTAGTTTCGGAGCCTATTCAATTCAAACACACACTCAAATCTTTCCTCTTTATAATATTAGTATAGATATAAAAAACCCATACTGATGTAAAAAATACATCCACATTTTGTTTGGAAATTTTGTAGAATTGTGAAAAATAACAGTGGTTTGTTTTAAATTTTCAAACACTAAAGTTTGATATACACATATATTGAGTTGCACGTTTGTCAGTCATATTGTTTCGAAAGGTGCAGTCCCTATCATCATTAGATGTTATAGATATGTTTTAAAATATATAACATAGAAACAATAGGAATACAGACGTCTCTCTAGTCCGTCGGCAACATATTACTTGATAGCTATATTGCAAATTAATATCGAATATAAATCAAAAACGTATTATTTTTTAATTGAAAGAATAAAGAGCTAAATTTCCCACGTAAGGCATCCATTGCGCCTGATGATCATAATGTTGGCACCTCTTAAAAACAATAAGGGGTCGTCAAAAAAATATAGTTATATTATTGACGACCCCTCCGGGGACAAAAAATCCAATAATTGTGTTCTTGAAAAAAATTGAACATACTCAGATATATGAATAAGGAGGCCAAGGTCCACAATGGGGTGAGGAGCCATTGATGATGATGATGATTAAAAATATGTATTACTGAAAAAAATTATAAGATCGTGGTCCACCACAAAGTAACTGCCAAATCAAACACAATAATTTCGTTGTCTGTCCGTCTGTCCGTTAGGGCTTGGCGCGAGCCAATGGTACGTCGTTTTGATGGGTTGCAGCTAGTCAAATAATAATATTAGAGTTATTTGTATTTGTTACGCCTGTGTACATCTAAGTACGTTTGATACATATTTTTAAATGTGACAATGTTCGATTTATTGTCTATTGCCTTATTTGTTATATAATTTGAATTCGTTGCGCACGATTCGCGAGTGACCTATTTTTCTTCCAGCTAGATTTATGTGGTAGTCCTGAAATAGTTATGTTTAGTGTATTGTTGACCTAGTGGTTAAAACACTTATATTATTATAAATTACTCATTTATTTAAACGCTCTTAGGGCTTTTACTTTGAAAAATTATTATTTTTAATAAGAATAGTGCAACAAACATTAAAACTTAAATGCGTTAAAATAAATTGGATTTTAAAATAAGTTAAGATGTGATAATAGTTAATTAATACATTGCAAGAAAGAAAATCATTATGTAAATAAAAAAATAAAAAATGAAACAGACAGAAACAGATAGAATGATAAACTAAGATCACAGATACCTAGCTTAAAATTTGCGAGCACACTTGTTTTTTAAGAGCAGCAATGCTATTTAGCAGCACTATAAGTAATAGTAAACAAATCCACAGAACAATATTCGTTACCGACTTTGTGCAATCTTCGCCTACATGAGTTTTTATAAAATTAGAGCGAGAAACATGTACATGAAGCGGAGTGTGATATCTCGTGAAATAACGGTAGGGTATATGATAATTAACCATGTTCACCAAACATGGGCAATCCACAGTCCCATTTATTATTTTAAATAAAAATAGGATATCATAAATTATATTACGCTGCGATAGATCTGTTTAATTAAAATACCTAGGTTGTAATGTTAAAGTAAATTTATATTTCTACATGCGTTTTTGAATAGTAATAGGGGGTCAAAAATCCTCCCATGACGTTGGACTCCGACTTGAATTGACCTTCAATTGAACCCGCTCGTCAAACTGGGATCTGGACCTCTGCGCTGTGGGACATTATGCACCGTATCTTATTAGGTCCAGCCGCGTCGTCTCGCTCCGCACTATTTCACCGCAATATTTCACCCGCTGACGAGGTTTTTTGCCGCCGAGGTCCCAACTAAATGGCCAGGTCCCCGAAACCTCGGCTGACACCAGCTGATGGATGGACGGCAGTCGTGATGAGAGAGATATGCGGGAGACGTCTAAACGGTCCAGGGAATGCCTCCTGACAGACTCGCTTGTAGCGTGTCTTCGGGTTGCATTTTTTCACCAATTTAATTGGTGCAGATCTGTATTGTAGAAATCGAAAAATGCATTATTTACAGATAGACATGATGTCTTAGGCAAAAAAATGCGTCCAAGGTAAATTTTAATGTGTAGCTTATAAATATCGATTTACCGTATTATGATCAAACTGTAATTCTTCTTAAAAAATCGACGAACCTTTCTGAAGATGATCAGAACCTTTTAGTTACTAGACATCGTAGTTTACTTAGGATTTCCGTTTCTGAATAGGAAGCTTAAATCGACACAATAAAGATATTTACTTAATATAAAACGAGACGCGAAGGTATCCGATGGATAAAAAGTTATTCTAGAATAGTACTTACAGGAAAAAAGATAATGACCCCTGATGTTGAGAGAGTAGAAAATTATGGAGAAGCCTTTAATTATTAATAATACATGGCCATTGTTCCAATAGCCATCAAGATAAATAAAATAAATAATAGTTGCATGTAGGCAAACCATAAAATGGAGGATAAGTAGATTGGTTTATATGTGTAGAGTGAACGATCAATATGTATATCAACTCTATTGATTACCTAGGTGGTGCAATCTATGTATTACCTACAGATAAATTCATAAAACACTTAGTGCGCTGAGTACTTACATAAATTATCTCTCCTTTATACAGCTGTGATCGATCATGTCTAAAGATTTATTTATTTTTGAAATAATACATATATTTGATTAATTCCCGTTTTGGTTTATATACATTTGTACAACATATTAATATACCCATTTTAATTACCAATGCAATTTTTATAACCGTATATTATTTTGTTGCTGGAGCTGAGTCCTATTTCACTGAATTTAATAAAATTAATTATACGCCTAGTTAACTCCTGCATAAACGCGATACATATACACAATAATACTTATTACTGATAACAAATAAAAAATCAATCAAATAAAAACAAATTGAAAACACAGAATGGCTGTAATCACGTAAAGATATTATTATTTGAATGTGGCATTGATAATGACGATAATGGTAAAACAAAATGTCATAATTATAAACAACTAGCTGTCTGTACCCGACGTTGTCCGGGTAACAGAATTAGTTAAAAAAATTGTGGCAAGAAGGTATCATTGTTTTGCAAAACTGTAAATAATAACAATATTTTCAATTAATTCAGGCGGGGGATGTGGAGTGAGTGTTGGAGAATGACTAAACATATTTTCATCAAAGTTGTAAAATGCAATTAGAAATGCTTGGTTCAGTTCCGTATAATTATTAATGTGCACGATTGAATTTTATTTTAAAAGATAAAGTAATAATAAAGATTCTATTACATAAAAATAATTTATAATAAAATAAAAATTTTATAATAATAATAAAAATGTTAAGATAAAAAACATTCACCTTCATGTTGTAAGAGATCATGGTGAGAGAGGGGTAAAGGAAGGGGGGGAGAGGAAATTATATTTTCCGCAGGGTCCTAAAAAAGAATTATGCAAAATTTGGATCAGATCAGATAAAAAATATTATTTTATAAAAACTTGTTAATCTGGATTAATAAGTTTTTACACAATAAATCGCAAATATATAAAAACAATTCCTAAATTGTATTTATTGATTGTTCATTGATTTGCGACAGTCTTTATTTTGTTATGAATATTATGGGAGGTAGTGGGATGAAAAGAGGGGTTGAATAGCGCATGAAGTTTTTCGCAGGGTTCTAAAGATTAATTGCACAAAATTTAGGTCAGATCTGTTAAACGGTACAGATTTATATTTATATCTATAAAACTCAATGTCTGTCTGCCTGTCTATCCGAATATTATTTACAATTTATTTTATAAATACGACATTATTCATTGTTAATTTATCATAAATAGTGTATTTTGTAATTACATCATGTTCAAAATGTTTTAATCAATACAAATATCGCTCTAGGACCCTGTGTATGTTCAATAATGACTTGCCGATCGCGATGGTCTGTTTGTTAAAAAATAAAATAAATTGAGATCCATATCGCTCCCTTACTATTAGATGAAAATAAAAAGTGTTTAAATGATACTGAAATTGCTAAATATTGCCAAAGAAAAATAAAAACTGACCGAACTTGAACTCGAACCCGGAACCTTTTTATTGCGAAGCTCACATTCCAGGACCTCTGTGAGATGACGGGTGAATGAAGCTTCTATGGTCGTCACCACTTATTCAACACTTCACGGTTGTAAAAATAAACAATTGCCACTCTCACTTTTGAATGAGTTGAGACAAAAATGTATTACTTTCATCTTTGGTTTGATATAGTTGGCCACCACCTCTAACAAAATAGAGTGCGTACTTTATTTGCTAAACGATTCGTATTTATAAACAGCATCGGGTGCAGTCAATAATTTTAAATAAACTGTACTCATTTAGAATTTCTGTGGAATTAATCTGAATAAACATTTAATCTGCTAGTTACTAATTACTCAGATTTAAATGTATTATAGTGATCTCTCAACAATATTTAATATCGCCTTTTTCTCAAAATATATAATTTAAGTATATGCATAATAAAAAGCGTCAAACGTAGGAGCCGTAAATTAATGGTTCACGTCTTAGCTAAGCTCTGCTCTTGCAATGCGTGGAATATATAGTACATTTTTGACGGGCCAGGGAGAAGCGGTGGTGGTTATGTCGTTTGCCGGCTTGCAGTCCGCGCGTCCAAGGTTCGAGTTTTCTCTATCCGTGTAATTTCGTTTTTTTTAATTCTAAAATGTTACAGAGTGACGGGACAAACGGACAACGAAATTAATATATTCAGATATGTATTTACGAATGGCTATTTCAATGTACTGAATACATGCGTCTTATTATTGAGTAATAAAATGATGGCATTAATAATTTTCTTGATAAATTGGCTTCATTTAAAATCAACAAGGAGCAGTAGAAAATGGAGTAGAACCACAATAGATAGGCATAACATCTATGGCGTTTCGTTTACACTTCGACAATATCGATTACCCTCGACAATTAATACAGCATTTATTATATTTATCAAAACAATAAAACGCTTCTTATGACGTACGTGGTATGTTAACAAAACGACAGGATACCAAACACAATATTCTTTTATTAGCTAGAACATAAACAAGAATATAAAGTGAAGTGCGATTAACGATGCAATAATCACATTTGATAACACTTACTTTTAATATCCTGATACTAACCGATACATCTAAATAACATTGATTCTTTGAAATGGTGTATAAAGATCGAATACACTGGAAATAGGAATAGGAATAGAAGCAGACTGTTAGACCGAGTCAAAAATGTAATAAATGGTAAAAATCTGATGGAAGCCTAGTATGATGAAAGATGGTTGGAGCGTGTGGAATAACTCACCGATAAAAATGTAGTAAAATACGAAAAAATTAAGAGAAAAGCTCGAAATGGAAGCGTTTGCAAGGTTTTTAAAACCTAATTTACCAATTTTCGAACTTTTAAACATACACAATTCGACGTGCTAAACCTCTTTCATCCAATTCCTCCTCCTTCCAACTTCTTTTACCTTTATCTGTTGGTCTTGTAGATAGGACTCTCGTCTCGTGATCCAAAGGTCGCGGGTCCGAACTTCATTCCAGACCAGCAAGTTAGTCCTACTTTCATGGCACAAGCATTTAGCTTTGTTTGAAAATATGACTAAGAATATTTATGCGACACGTATTCCGTGTTCGCATCTCTATTTAAAAAAAATGTTCAGAAATTGACAGCCTGATGTCTGATTGTAGTAAGAAAGAGGAGACCCTTTATTCATTCATTCAACTCCCGACTATCATGCGGCATTTTCTTTCTGTTAACTCTCTACATCTAACACCTTAATATCAAAATTTTTTGAACAAAAATAACACTAACCTCTAAAATTCACTTTATATACATTCACTTTTATTATTTGACGCCACCCGTAGTTCGATGTTCGTTTTATTCGATTCCTGGTGAGTTCAAAATATATCTCTGCTTTTTCTCAAGCCTGGATATTTTTCTGATTATGATAATTGGCATGTTGTAGCGATAAGAATTTTAAAAAAAAGATAAAAATATTAACAATACTCTTGATCAATCTTTATGAACAGGGCCAGATGTCATTTAACACATCCACCTTTCTTACATCTTCCCATAGTTCACGCTTACAAAAATATTTATTTCTACGACTTTGTAATTTAACTGTCTCGGCTGCTTAAGTTCTGTGTGTGCCTCTTATGCTCATTCGTACAAAAACCTTATAATAAGGAAGAAGACGCCACGAGAATTTAACAACATCTACGGCCTTTCTAATAAGGGAGAAACCAGCGCTGTGTTTACTTCGACCCGGAAATAAAGAAAGATAAGGTGTGCTTCCTTTCATCGCCCATAGACCCATCCATAAACCTGACCCATTTCCCAATAACTTGTCCAATCTGAAATCCGTGTTCAAACAACCCATATTTTCCTAGTTAAATGCTCTACACGTCCGCATTGCCTAAATAAAAGATGAACTTATTTTATGCCATTTTGCCCCAAATACCCTACCAGATCAAATTAACAGTGCGTTTGGGTCAATAGCGAGAGGAGAATCTGCATTTACTTGGATATTTTCAACTTTTTTTATTTATTTCAAAAAAATCCTTGTTTACAATTAAAGTACTTAATACTAATTTAATAATAAAAATATAAGATAAATTACACTTTTTTTTTGTTAAATTTGTGGATTATGCCACTCTACTAGGCTACGCCTGTCCCAGAGTGGCGTTATAGAACACAATTATAATATTTTTTTAAATTCCTCAGTAATATTTATTTTTATAAGGTAGTAATTATGTATCTACAAAGTATCAAGTGCAGTGTTATTGGTAAGTTGAGTGAGTCATAAGTCCAAGTGTAAATATGTGTAGAATAATTGTTTAATGTAAAAAGGGTTAAAGTTTTGTTTAAGATTATTTTTTATTTTCCTAATTTATTTATTTATTTATTTAAATAGGTATATATTTTTATTTATAGACATCGTTATGCAATTACAGTAAGTAAATTTTCAGTTGCTGTTCTACCTTTGGAGTTAAGCCAGTTGTTTGCTAAAGCTTTTATTTTATTAATTGATTTTCGGGAAGTCTGTTTTAAATATGTTAAATATTTTAGGCCCTATGTATGAGTAATTTTTCTGTCCATGTGTTGTCTTAGTTTTTGGTATTTCGTCAAGGTTTCGTAATGCTTGTCTAGTATTATGTGAATGCGAGTTACTGGTTGCTGTTCTCAATCATCATCATCATCATCATCATCTGCTTTTCTCCCAGGCTTGGCACCTATGGCCGCCGCGGCCTCGGTGGAGAGGGACGCATTCCGCCGTCACTCGGCCCATTGTTCCGGCGGAATGCGCGCGGAATAAAAAACCCACTTCGCATGCATCCCCTCGAGATGCATCCAGCGGCCCAGCCTCCCGGCGACCTTCCCGGGAAGCTAATTCTTCATTCAATTTTAAATTGTCGTAATGTTGCGGAAAAACAATTAAACGAGCAGGATGACTGTTAATTATAAACAAACCGAGTAATTGGCAGTCCGTGGATATAAATGCGTGTGTTCGCTTTGTGAGTTTCTTATTCAATGTAAGTTTTAACACATTTGTGTTATTTAATTAAGTGTTAACACACTTGTGTTATTTAATGTAAGAGAGCTTTGCGATTTTTTTTGAGGTATTTTTTTCATTTAAGACTTGCAATGCGTGTGGTTTAAATGAGGGGTAAAAAAGCAAAGGCAGCCATATCAAAAAATAAGAAAACGTTTTGAATGTCACCGAGGATAAATAATTTAGAACACGCTGAATTCGAAATTTTATAAGAATTTCAGCTATCTATCCTATTTATCCTATCAATATCTTGTTTCCTAAAAGCGAAGGCAGCAATATTCAATTCAACAACCAACCCCCAAGCCCGTGTCACGAATTAAAATCCGGACACTTCAATATCTCGGACATGTGATGAGACATCTAGAGAGATACGAGATCTGCACATAATAATGCGGGGAAAAATTTCCGGAAGTCGGAAGTTCCATACATTAGAGTTAGCACCAGAACGTTATGAACCGATAATCTGCGTGCGATAGATTCCTATTCGCCATTAGCCATTGACACCATTTACCTTATTTCCTGTTTCCGATATCCTTCTCAGCACCGCTGTCTCTAGTAGACGTACCTACTTAAATACACAAACTCGTTCACTTGTTCCAGGGATTCATCGTTTACAATTACATACATCACTATTTGTCACTCTTTCGTTTCTCTCGAATACATTACATTTGACTTGCTAACATTCATCAGAAGTTCTCTATCCATATATATATTGGACATCCTGGTGCTCAGGCACTGCAGATCAGCTTCACTAGCTATTAACACTGCGTCATCCGCATACAGCAGGCAAGATGTGATGAATCCATCCATTCTCGCCCCTACTTCTAGCTCCTTCACTTCTCTCATACAAATTTAAACAACTCCCATAAGTGTTATAAACCTTTGAATGTTTCCAAATATTTGTAGCCACCTACACAATTTAAGTTTTCCAAATTCAGTTGACGTGTTGCGTGTGGTCAGTCTCAAAAAATTAAATTACCAAATAAAAGATCGTCCTTTCACTCCATCAATGAAGATATCTCCGACATCAATTGAGCTACCTTTTGTTGTCCTTCACAAAATCACCAGTCAAGTTTATCCTGTTGCACCCGGTCAACACGTGTAAAGGGACAAATCATTCGGTGGAACAGTGACGAGGGTGGATGAGAAAATTATCGCTTTTTACTCGGCATCCAATTGCTTCTCTTCGTTTTGGTTGATCGGAGACGATGACACGAAATCGTTTCGGTTATCGTTTAGTGATCTCGATGATTGGTCCTGTTATCAGGGGATTGAGGCTGTGTTTGCCCAATGTTGCCAAGTGGCACTTAAAACAAACTGCCTGTCATATAAATTAGCCTCTAACAACTTTGTTCAAATCAATTAAACCTCTCTGAGAAGTATGCACCCACACATATGAAAAATTTATGATTTTCGAGAGAACTTTTATTGTTTTAATATTAATAGTTACATTTCAATTTATTGTATATTTGTGTAGGTATACTGTTGATAAATTATTGACAGAAAATTTACGGTATATTAAATAAAATTGTCACTTACAAAAATATTTTTTATCTCTACATAAGTAAGATAAAATGGATCAATGGAAAAAATTCAATATTGACAAATTCAAATATTAACGAAATTGATTTGCCAGTTCATAGATTATAGAGTGAAATATATATTGCTTATAGCCGAACACACTCATATGAACTCTGGCGAAGAATTTCAAGGTATAAATAGGTCCCTTGCAAGGAAAATTATCATTAATTAAAATGATATAACACATTAGAAACATAAAACTAAATATTTAACCCAAACAATGCCGGATAAAAGCAGCTTGTTTAAAATAAAATAAAATTTGTTAAAATAAAAATATTTTCCCATTAAATTTTGTAAATCAAATCACAGCAGATCCAACAAGTTCATATTTTTCATTTCTTTCGGCTCGTATTCACCTCACAAATACAGGTATACACCTCACGGTACAGTACCTATCAGAAGGCTTCACAGATTTGGAAATGAGTATTGGTAGGTATATACCGTACTTTTCCAATTCATTATTAAATTTAAAGCCGGATAAAATCCAGCTGGAAATTTAAACTGTCAGATAAATTCAATAGTCTGTAATGTATATAATTTATTAATATTATATTTACACTTTAAATGCATTTTGAACATAAAGTATAAGTAAATATAACAAAACTTCTAACTTTAATATCATTTGAGTTTGGAATGTAGTGGAAACAATTGTAAAGTTTAAGTGTGGGCCAATGATAAAAGATAAACTAATTTTAATTGTTAGGAAATTATAATCCTTTAATTTCGTGTACCTATCTCTCCGTATCTTTTAATAAAACAATGGCACATGAGCGAAAGCCATATGAATTAATAAAACAATTGAATTTTGATTGCCCAAGTTACATAGATACTAGATAATTAATTTACATGTATTAAATAATGATTGAATTCGATTTCGGAAGATGTAGGTATCTACCAAATGTTTGGTGTAAAATTGAAAATATATTTTTTTATTGACTATCATTATTGGCGGGCTGTCGATGTCGCCTAGTTTTTTCAGGAGCTAAGTTATCGCTGTCTAATTTATCTTTTGTTTTTATCACGTGACTGTTTTTAATTTTTAATTTGTTCCTTAAAATTTTACAATGATTCTAATTTGTTAGATTCTAACATCTTACATTTAATATTTTATTTTTCTATTTTTAGTTTGTATGTATTGTAATATTAGCATTATACTCAACTTATCTTATTCCTTCTTAAGTTAAAAATCACTTCTTTTTTAGATGCATTATTTTTTTTAATAATACATTCTTTTTAACTGATCAGACAATAAATAAATAAATATCAACGCCATCAATTTTATTTCCACTACAGCCGAGGTAACGGTCTCCGTTTCTTGTAATTAAGAAAACATCTTAATTTGCCGAATGTAAGAATTCCCGGATCACCGATGGATAGGAATGCATTAACCATTTATTGGCAGCAGCGCGTACCAAGCCCGGGACAGTTGCCTTCTTACACCTGCCAAGAGAATGCGGACATACTTCAATTTCCGATTTTTACACCGATGATAAGAACCCACGGATATTCAAACTATTTTGGAGACCAATAACATTTGGATTAAAAATTTATAAAAAAAGGGACGCATTGTGTTAAAGTAATAGATAATTATAATTTATATAAATTAACTTTGTTAAAACCACTTATTTATTCAAAAAATTCAACATGTTTCGAAGCCAATGGCTTCTTCGTCAGGATAACAAAAATAATATTTAAAAATCATCCATTTATAACTTTTTAATATTTTGATCTATACTTCGATTTTTAAATATTATTTTTGTTATCCTGACAAAGAAGCCATTGGCTTCGAAACATGTTGAATTTTTTCAATAAATAAGTGGTTTTAACAAAGTTAATTTATATCAATCATAATTATGTTACCACAAAATAAATTTGCTACATTTGAAGAAGAAGTTAATAGATAATTACTTCTCTGGTATGTATCTACATAGTATGTAAAGATCTTTTTTTAATTCTTCTACTTCTTTTTCCGCTTGTGTTAGGACTAAGTTCTTTTCTTTCTCGGCTCCTGCTCCTATGATATGCTGGTGATGCGCCACCAATCATCAGATTTGGATGACACGAAAACCTTCACCAATAGGTACTGGAGTTATTAAAGAAACGTGATTGTTGCCGGTGCCTATTTTATGCCCCGTTTTCTTGAGAATTCATCTAAAGAACACTTTACACAAACATTATTTTACAAAACAAATTACTGGCTAAAGACTTATTTGCTATTACTTATACATTGGATAGCATGCAAATTAAATAGAATTGACGGTTAAAACTATAATTGTGAGGGCCAGCAAAATGAGGTGTTTTCGCGGAGTGAATAATTAATCTATTGTAACGTTTTTCGAAATTTTCCGGTGTAACTTTGTGAAAGGACATTTTAAATTATATTAAAAATGATAACACTCTTCACTTTCACTGTTTGTCATTTATAACAAATAGAGCGTTTCTAATTGCTATAAATAAATAACTTATAGAATCAGACGTAACGGTCTGAAGTTTTTATATGATTGTCTGCTTTAGTTCTTTTCTGAATTGTACTTTATTCCATAACTTTGGTCCAGCCACCGTGAATGCTTGGTTGCCGAAGTTAGTTTTGTGGACGCAATTTACTTCATGTAATCTAATAATCAATAATTAATACTCAATTGAATATTATAAATAATAGGTCCTTTTAACAAATAGTTATCTTTTAAATTTATTTTCATGATAGTAGGTACTTAATTTTTATACATTTCCCATACATAAATTTTGTATTTTGATTGTCTATATTTCGATTTTTGATTTTTAATTTATTTCCTAGTATACATTGTATCTTGACAAAGGGGTCATGAAATATGTTGACATTTTTCAATATAAGTATAAATGGTGAAAACAAATTACATTTTATTAATTATATTCATCTAATTAAGATAAATTATAGAAGTCTCACAGAGATGAAGCTATTTAGCCAGTAATTGTGCTCTCAGAACATACATATACAAAAAAAATTATTCAACTCACCTAGTTGTATCGGATGTCGATGACGAGCGTCCATTATTTGCGGTAAATGAAATGCAAAAGTCGGAAATGTATTGAGGAGCCATGCGGTGAATAGCCTTGAATATTGTAAGGCACAATTTGTATTCAATCCTCTCTGCTGGGGAGTCGGAACATAAACGGTTTGAGCACCCCGCGGCCGGAGCCCTCGGCCCGCGCGGTGGTCCCCGGGCCGCCTTATCTTTATGGGCCCCGGGGCTACCGATGTCGCCCAACCGTCATCAGCGGGCCCCTCTTAATTGCATCAAAACTGATAACAAGATGGCAGCCCTGAGATTGGGCGCGTACTTTATTAACCCGGGGATTATTCCGTGGTTCGGGCGCGTGATGGACAGGACTGACGAAATAATTAACGCGTCGTTTAATACTCGTATCTTTATGGGACACAAAACTTTAGGGAAATTTTATGGTCGGTAATAATTATTGTTGAAATTCGAATATAATTACCATTTTTTATTGACTTTTTATTTGTTATTTATTAAAATGTTATTTTATCATTTATTTTCTCTCAGTGTTTATTTAGTTCCATATTAAATATAGCCATTGTATGATTTTACAATTTATTTTAGACTAGTTGTGACTTTTGGTAACTTTTATTCATATTTCATCAATTTGTGTATTAACCTTAATATATAGATATATGTCGTCGCAGACTTTTTATAGAACTTTTTGATTTCTACTACTCCTTTATAGAAAGTATTTAAATATCTCTTACCGTTAAGGCAGCGATCGTAAAAAACACATCGCTCGATCATTTTTTCGTCAACTTTAGCCTATTTTCACCTTGAAAGTCCATTCTAAATATGGGTCAAAGAATTTTTGAAATCAGATGAGTAGCTTCGGAGATTACCTCCTACATACAAAATTACAAACTCTACCTCTTTATATATGAGTGCAGATTTAAATCATAATATACGTTGTGGCATATAACAATACTCAATTATGTTTTTAAAAAAATTATTTTATTATTTATTTTAATCTACTTTAGGTTTATTCATTATTACACCTACATGTTTCGGAAAAATCTTTCCATCGTCAGGGTGTTTTATAAATGTCAAAATATCAAAATGGATGATGTATTTTGTTTTTTGGTTTTCTAAATTATTAAAAAAAATATTTTTAAATATTATTGTTGTAATTCTTGATTACACAAAATTATTGGAAAAAAAAATAGAATTGGACTAGTAGTAAAATTGGTTTGATTATTAATAATATTTTGTTTACTTTTACATGCTTTTGTTTATTTTTACATGCTTTACTAATTTTTAATGATTCTAAATTATTCATTTTCAAACCAAAATTCAGACCAAAAAATAGAAAGTCCTAAATTTTTATCAAAACATTTTCTAATAAATGATTTTAAAATTCAGAAAAACCACGATTATTCAGACATCTCAAATGCTCTTTAACTCTTACATTAAAATTACAGCCAGTTTTTAATATAATTATGTGTAATCAAGAACTTCAACAAAAATATTTTTAAATAATTCACTAATCACAAGAAACAAACAGTCATACCGTGCACTTTATATAATATCTACATGTAGTCAAGAAATGCATGAGTAAATTAAATGTTAATTAATAACGTTTTAACATTATGTTAATATAATTTCAATCAATCTATTGCCAATCCATAATATATTATGTAAATAAATATATTATTATGACCTCCATGTGCGGACACCAATGTCCATGTTGAGATTCAATAAATTTGCCGCTATGTTAATATAATCAAATTACAATTAATATGCTAAAATAAAATATACGGACAATCGTGGATTTTCACGACTCATAATATAATAAATGAAATAATTTCAGAATTATTCTGCCTTAGGTCGGATATTGTACAACACTTTGCTACAACCATTTTTTTCGCGTACTACAAGTCTATGATGAAATCAAAATCTCATAGTGATATTCAGGTGATGGTGATTGTAAGTACCAATTGTAGTCCAGAGACTATTTGGGGATTTAAAAAAAAAATATTGGCTCTCACAATAATTTGCGGCGAATTCAGCATAGCATGCGGTAGCATTTTAAGACATTTGCAGCTACGAGGTACTGCACTTAGAGGATTTTTACATTATTGTATCAATATTTCTCCCCCGTAACTTATTCTTCTCACTCTCTATCTTTGCCTAACAATGATAATAAAATGTAATATTCCCGCAGTTAATGACAAGAAACTTTATCTATTTTGTTGGTATAATATAATCACTTACTGAGACTTTTAGTCTACAGGTTTCGAGATATACCCATCTCTTCTTCAGGACAAGCACAACACCATTATGCAAATATCACTACACATATTTTATTCCTTGATAGGTATTTAGTTAGCTAGTGTGGTGGTCTCGGTAGACTAAAAGCCTCAATAAGTGGTTATATACTAACATAAGTAACATTTTGTTAACATGCTTAACCACAAAGTTAATTCTTTTAATATTAAAAATGGTCTATATCGTGTCAAAAGATTTCGCATCTTACACTCAGATAACAAAAATGCATTAAAGTTATAAAATATGGAAAATCCTACGAACTCAAATATCAAACATAATGTGTTATTAATTTTATATTATTGATGGAATTCGCCTTAGCATTGTACAGATGATCATGATGATCATTAAAAATGGATCAAATATAGGTAACTATATTTTCTCTGCTTGAGTTTCGAGAGTGACAAAACCTCCCGTAAAGTTAATAATTTTGAAAGTTTACAAATAAAAAGCAATTGTAACTCACGTATGAATTTGCTTAAATAATGCACATTCATGAACTCTTCAATATTCCCATGCAACCACCTTTCTACTTTACACCAGTAACTCGGCATCTTTTTGTCAGTACCTAATTAATTATCTGTATAACAAAGTGTATGTCAAATTAGTATAAGCTACTCCCAGATTTTAGGTCTACCGGTTTTAAGTACCCATGTCTTCATCAGGACCAACACTACACTAATATGGTCACAACACTATGCACCACAACCATAGTAGGTACTGTTAACCTTTCACCAATATTTATCACATGTTACTCTTGTCAAAGACTAACATGCACTAACTTGCCTACATAACGATCAGCAATCGACGAGGGAGAGGGAGTGAGAGGGGGTGGGGTCTAAAGTGGGTGTTACCAAATATTTCGTGAAGTTAAATTGAACAAAGAGCTCTATGGAAATTTCCATACAATTTCCATGCAATTTTCCATACTAGTCTTTGACAAGATTAACACGCATGTGATAAATATTGGTGAAAGGTTAACAGTACACTGGTTGAATTGTATAGTGTTTTGAACATATTAGTGTAGTGTTGGTCCTGACGACGAGACAGGTACGCCTCGAAACCGGTAGAACTGAAATCTAGTGGTAGTTTATACTAATTTAACTATCACTCTGTTTTAATTAATGTCTGATCACAAAGTTAATGCTTTAAATATTAAAAATCTTAATAAAATTATCTGTATTTCCACCTAAGCCATAGTTGAATATCTATCGGTAAGAGACTCTGTCACTCTCGAATCTTGAGTAATAAAATATATTATATTTAATTGATCTCAAAAACAAACAAAAACAAAGTTCTATTCCAACCGTTTTAACGATCGTTAGTAATTTTATTTATTTCCACAAATATTTCCTTATCTCTAGACATTTGAAGGAAATTTATCATAGACATTGTTCAATATTTACCATACAAGTATTCAATACACAAACAGCTTTAACATTACCAAGCTTATCTATAAGAATGTCGTATTACTATCGCTGGACTTCCCAGCAGTATTAATGGGAACAGAGGCATTCTTCTCCCGCCTTCCAGAAGCTCCCTCCCGGTAGTAAAATAAAGATGGAGGTTCTAATTAAGATAAACGTGTGTTTTCCATTAACTTTCCCGCGTTTTTGGTTAATACTCCGGCTCCAGCCGCATGTTTTATGCTGGCTGGTCACTTTGCTCAGCAGCACTTCCTGCATTGTGTGCGTCTAATTTAAAAGGCATTACAGATAAGGGTTAACTTAACTTTGTGTACCAAACAAAAAATCAACTCGGTGTACGTACAACATACAACGATCGAATATTTATAATAATATTTATAACAATAATTTCAAAAACGATTTGAATTTGACGCCAATAAATCTATTCAACCACTAGAATGGCGAAGTTTTATAAGCTTCCATATCGTTCCTTCTCATTCACTACCAGGCTAGCATTCTTTTCACAAATTTGAACCATGCCGTCTTACATAATAATGCTTTGTCCACACTGTATTTTTTATTGAATAAAAAATACAATAATTATATAACTAACTAACTTTATCCACAGGACTAGGCAAGTGAGAATACCACGCTCTTCTATCCTGGTACACCAATTTTGCCCAATTCTTCTTTCCATCCACGCTATTTGGCTGTCAAATATGATTTTTGCAATGGTTAGTCTCGGATCCCCAACGCGCGTGCACATTTTGTATTACACCGGAGAAAATTTCACAAAATTACAGGTAAACGAACTATAAAACAAGCACTCAACGATCCTGCTTTCTGGATTATTATGAATCATAAATAAAATGTGAAAAATAATTTACCGGTACCTAAAAATTTATTAAAAGACGATAATGAAATTTGTTCATATTTACAGGTATACCGATAACGCATGGCTTGAGGGTACATGACTCACCCTTAACGAGGATCTTCTTCATGCTCTTCCTGGCCGTGGTGCAGTTCCACCGCCTGGAGCGGAACTGGAAGCCGCACTCGGCCGCCCCCATGGCCACCCCCTTGGCCACCTCCCTCAGCAGGGCCGTCTCGTTGCGGCAGATGTCGGCCAGCTTCCCGCGCAGCTTGCGGGACTTCTTGCAGATCAGCTGGGGGTCCATCACCACCTGGCTGCCGGCGGCCCTGGAAACAGAGACTAAATATTAGCATTTAAAAACAAGTGTATCCACTCGCTTGCCCCTTATTTCAACAAACGGCCGACCGCGCGACACGTGATCAAGAATTTACCCTAATTGCATTTATTTATATATTTTAAATTTAATTACATTGTACATAACGGTGTTCATTACATATCATATACTTGAATAACAGAATGAGAATATTAACGCTTACCCACCTTTAATAAAGAATATCATTCTCGTGTTTAAAAGTGGAGGGCATTGTCGTATATTTATTTATTTATTTATTTCTATACTAAAATTATACAAATTTTGGTTAGACTATGCCTGTCTGACTAGAGAAATCTATGTCGAGAGAGGCAAAGTTAACAATGTTAATAATAAGTAGGTAAGCAGTAAGCAGATAATTGTTTATGTAATCATTAGTAGCATTAGATTAGAAGAGTGAAAAGGGAAATAATGTAAGACAAATATAATGTATCTAGAAACATAAGATAAAGTTATAAAAATTAAGAAAGTTTTATAACAACTTTTATTTTAATAGGGATGCGAACACGGAATACGTGTCACATCAATATTCAAAAAGAAAAAAATAAACAATCAAAATATATATTGATTGTTTTTGATAAGAAGAGAATGTATTATTATTGAATAACAATTTTGTAAATTTTAAGTACAATTATTCTGAATTTAAGTGTACAGACATAATAATTGTTTGTCATAAATAAATAAACATTCATCACGAAGAAGTATTTCGTTTATTTTTATTGTGATGAGTTTTTTTTTATTTTTAAATCTTTTAAATACATAAAAGATTTTTTCACGCGATCGCAAATCCATATTTTGGATCTCCGCGGAAGTCCAGCATTTTGAACGGGGCAAGCGAGCGGATAATATTAAGATTTTATTATCTCTACCACGTCGATAGAACACTGCACTCGTCTGATTTAATACATTGTTGTCGGTTTATAAAGAATAAATATTTATTTATTTATAAAAGTGGAAAAAGTAAAAGAAAAAATAAAAAAAATAAAAAAATAAATAAAAAAAAAAAAGTTTAATACAAAGAAAAAAAATACTATAAAGAAGTTACGGACGTTACACGAATTTACGACGGATGGACAGACAACGAAATTATTATAATTGGGATTTAATTTCTGTCATTATAATATAACATGTATCACATTTGTATAAAAGAGGTATTGTTTTGCCCCACTTTGTGAGATAACTCAAATCCTCACGAGGTTGCCCACACCAAGACCATATGATTGATGCAATTAATGTTTCAATGTAAAGGTGATTCGGTAAATCAAGCTATATTTATCACATTTTTGTAAACACAATTCAGGAAGAGAGATGTAAACACTTTTTTCTGTTTCTATCCCAACGGGAGCGGGGGCGCTGATTGACGCTTGACGCAAGAAAGTTACCATCTTAGAGTATATGTGGATTGTATATACTCTAAGGTTACCATAGGTAAGGAGACCTATCGTGAGATTTCCGGAAAAACGTCGTAACGCTAGAAAATTATTTTTAAATTTATTGAAAATTAGACTAAAATACGGTGACGTATTTCGGCGAATAGCTTAGTGTGCCTGTAATACGCGTCAAGAATAATGTATAGAAAATATATATCAGATTATAGATTACATATTATTAATTTGTGTAATTTAGAATATAATTTATTTATTAAAATTATTACTTTCAATTTAAAATTTATTATACCTCTTAGTAACTAATCAAGGCACCAATGGAAAATTGTAATTAAATTTTCATATATAATCAAAGTATTACTTATTTTAGCTTAATTAATTATCCTCAAATGACTTATTCAAAAGCAGAACCATCAGTATCCAATTGACGAAAATACAGAGCTACTCACTGAACACAATTATGTCGTTATCTATCCGTCCTTCTGTATATCTGTCTGTTCGTTCGTAAATTCGCGTTACGTCAGTAATTTCGTTCGTCAGTAATAACGGCTAAAAAAAACAAATTAAATGGCCGAAGCTTGAACCGCGGCTCTTGAAAGCCCAAACCGACCGCTTGACGCATGTTGCTACCGCCGCCTCTCCATGGATCGACAAAAAGATACTTTAAATATGTACTAGGGCTTAGCAAAGACTCGAATCATTTCACGTTCCGCCCAGCACAATCGCCAGGGTTTAAAATAGTATACCATTTCTACCGGCAGGAGAAATATAAAAAAGAAATGGTGGGTGTCGGCTATAAAAAAGTAAGTACTTATTCTTTAGGAATCGGCATGTAAAAGTACCGTAATTTTTTATGGATTACAGCTAGTTTAAAATAATTTTCTGGTAAAGGTTACACTATTAACTACTCTTGAACGTCCTCGGCTCTAAAATCTTATCAATTAGTGAATTTATTAAAAATAACTTGATATGTAAATGAGAAAGTAAATGACACGTATAGTCTTCTGTAATGTAATATGTTATATTACATATAATGATCTACGTAATATACGTTGAACTCCTATTGTATGAGTCAAGTTCTATCTTATAAAAATGTATAATATTATTAATAAATTAATTAACTGTAAATATATTAAGTATAAAGTAGCAGATACCGATTTCAGACAGTCGGTCGGCGTCAGGACATTTATACCCAAACCCTGGTGAATTCGAACTTTCAAGAAGATTATTTTCCTTTCTAATGGTTCCTGTCACTTCTAGGCATTTCTAGTCGTTTTTAGACTTTTCCTGAATGTTGTAGATAAATTCAGACCGTTCTAGATCCTTCCGACAGTGTTGTGACATATTAAACGTGCGGTATTCCTTCTGTTGCCATTCCGTGACAATATATTATTCAGGTAAATATTTCCACGTCTTCCAATCCGAACACGCTTTTGTTTATAATCCTAACATGGTGTTGATAGATGCGGAGAATTAAATAAATTTTTTCAATGAGAAAAATTTATATTTATTAAAAATAAAACGTGTTTTATGTCTTAGAAACATCCATCACTCTTGTGAAGGAAAAATGTTTTTTCGATTCGCCTTACCCTGTGGCGTTTTTTACATTTTATTTTGTGAATTTGTATTTTATTTTGGTCTCTTCAAACGTCTTCTGAATTTCATTTAAAATTTTTATAGTTTTGTGTAAAATAAAATAATATTAAAAATAGTACATTTTTTTAATATACTTGAAATTTTCAAACATGTGTAGTTCTATAATATTTATAGAAACTTATGTTAATCAATTAGAAAAATATAATGAAAATATGACTATCTTGCTGGTCTCTGGAATGAAACTCGAACTACCGACCACAGAATCACCAGGCGAGACTACGTCAACAAGCTATTTTTCGACTGATATATATATTTTTTTATAAAGGAGCTGATATCTGTGAAGAAATATAAGCCCAAGTTAATAAGGCAGCGGCAATCTCTTTTGCTCTAAAATCCACAATTTGGAAAAATAAAGGTAAGACCATGAAGAACAAGATGAGAATTTGTAAGGCATGCGTTAGACCAATAATGACATACGGCATTTAAACAAGGGCAGACGTAATAGGGAGTAAATGAACATTGCAGACTTCCGAGATGAAGTCACTGAGGATGATAGAAGGCAAAACTTCACAGGACTATCCTCTGGATAACAGACCACATATATCTATTTAAATGAAGAAAGAAGAGAAGAAGAATTTAATAATTTCATTTTTCATTTCACTGCCGATGAATCGACGTTTATAGACATTTGATTAATTGACATACACATAATACAAATAAATTGGAATAATATGTAACAAGCCTCTTGGCCATTACCTATGTCGCTAGATAGAAATATCTGTTCTGAAGTATGTGGCTTTTTTTTAACATTCTATCCCCTTAGATCGACATCTAATATTTATTTTGAAAGAAAGTACATACAGTAAAAATCAAGAGCAAAAAATATTAATAATTATAAATGTATCATGCGAGATGCAGGAAAAAATGAAAATAAACGCAAACGATAGTTTTATCTACTTTTCAAAGCAAGAAAACACTTTGTGGCTTGACATTATAAGAAATTTAAGAATAAATTAAATACTATGTTTTAAACCACTTTATTGCTATATATTTGTCAACTAGTTTCGGTTGGAATCAACCTTCTTCAGGACAATTATAATATAGACAATTATAATATAGTCTATATTATAATTGTCCTGAAGAAGGTTGAGTCCAACAGAAACTAGTTGACAAATATATAGCAATAAAGTGGTTTAAAACATAGTATTTAATTTATTCTTAAATTTCGATAGTTTTATATTTCTTATCAAAATTGCGTCTTTAATATGGGTCTGCAAAAGCAATGAAATCATCAATTTTTAAATATTAATTTGCTATTTGTGACTTGATTTCCATACAGTGGTATACTCGTGGGTGGAATTAAGGTACAATAGTTTAGAGACTAGAAGGAATGTGTATCTGATTACGTATTTTTATCGATTGTTGCGCGGTATGATCGACAATGCTAAAATTATGCAGAGCATTGGTTTGTATGTTCCCGATAATTACCTAACACAACGTCAGCATAGAGCATAGATTATTTTTCATTCCAATTATGCCTGTTGGAAGAGCTACTGCTATGCTGAACTATAATACTCTGGATATTGATCTGTTCCATGTCTCTGAGAGAGTTTTCCGACGCAGGATTCTCCTACACCTTTCATATAAATGAATTTATATACGTTTGATATTTTGTTTGTATATTTTCTCACTTGTTAATAATATTTACGAATTAAGCATGGGTTTGTAATGTAAATGATATATTAAAAATATATAAATTGAAATTGAAAATTGAAATTGTAAATTTAAAATTTAAAATTTAAAATTTAAAATTTAAAATTTAAAATTTAAAATTTATAATTTAAAATTTAAAATTTAAAATTTAAAATTTAAAATTTAAATATTAAAATTTTTTTAAAAATTTAAAATTTAAAATTTAAAATTTAAAATGTAATAAAATTAAATTAAAATTTAATTTAAAAATTAAAAATTAAAATTTAAAATTTAAAAAATTTTTAAACTTTAAAATTTAAACATTAAAAATGTAAAATTTAAAATTTTAAAACAAATTTATTTAAAATTTAAAATTTAAAATTTAAAATTTAAAATTTAAAATTTAAAATTTAAAATTTAAAATTTAAAATTTAAAATTTAAAATTTAAAATTTAAAATTTAAAATTTAAAATTTAAAATTTAAAATTTAAAATTTAAAATTTAAAATTGAAATTGAATGTTGAAATTGAAAGTTAAAATTGAAAATTGAAATTGAAAATTGAAATTGAAAATTGAAAGTGAAAAAAGAAATTGAAAATTGAAATTGAAAATTGAAATTGAAATTGAAATTGAAATTGAAATTGAAAATGAAATTGAAATTGAAATTGAAATGCAGTAAAAAATCCTTCAAAACAATGCTGATTGATAAGCGCGCAAAACGTCGCGCAGAGCGAAATGCCCGGCGGCGCGCCCCGGTGATACGGAGCGTTTGATAAAAATGATTTCGGCAATTACCTGTGTCAATTCGTAGCGGGCTCCCGCTTCGGCCGGCGGGCGTCTGTTTACCGCGCCGCGATGGAGGCATCGCAGACCGCGGCCCGCCGACAGACGCCGGTAAACAGAGTGAGCTTTAATACGCGTTGCGTGTGATTACTTAATGGCCTCATTAAACGCGAGTGGTGCGCGCTCAGGCCCGGCAACCCGCGGCCATGCCGGGATACTACTATTCGGCTTAGCGCTTAGTGCTAACATTTCGCGTGATTTTAGAGTTCGCACTAACCTCCCTATTATAAAGAAACGAACATACAACAATAGTTAACAATACAAAAATAGAATAATACAAGAAAACAAACTGCAAGAAAAGCCCCAAAGAATAAGAATCGTAAGTGAATAAGGCGAAGACGAGCCTCTTAAGTATTTTGAAAAGATTCCCAAAACAGTGGATGTGTAACATCTTTTCTCTCGCTTTCCTGCAATCTGTGGCGCGCAAATTCCTTTTCCTTTTCCTTTTTTTTCATCATTTTTTTATAAGTTCGAAGAAAAGGAATTGCAAATGCCTACATATTCCCAATACTGGACAGAGAAAGATGAAGGGTTTTATGATTTCAATATTGTTAATGATCTTAATATCCTGTAATGTCCGTAACATCTTTTCCTTTTTTTTTAATTTTTTTTTATAAATAAATAAATACTTAATCTTTACAAACTGACATGTAAAATTATCGTTAATGTATATAAATTTCTAATATATTCTCTTACGAATATTGACATTCAAAACTCTCGCATGTTTTGACTGTCTCATTTATTTTTCCATCTGATTTCAAAGTGCTTTTGAAAACGCACGAGAACATAACATCAACATTGAATTGAAATTTTAGTCCGATTATTTATACTTTGTAATGCACAGTAATAATTAAATTATTTACATTTTTATGTAATATTATTGGCGATACAGCGAAAGGATGGGGATAGATCTTCCATAATTTATACGGTCTTAGTAAAATTGGATTAAAGAGTAACGTTGTCTCACTCGGTAAGGTCACATAGAAAGTTCTGTCGCGATATCTATCTTCAATTTTCTATCTTAAAGGTTAAATCATAAATCACAAGATTGTTTAAAAGGTTAACGGTTAACATCTGACCTTATACTTGCTTAAGGTTTTCGCTTACAAAGTTTAATTGTACAAATATTTATTTTGTATTCCTCATAGTTTACTATTTCTGTTGTCTCCCTTAGGGCCGATTGTTTCAAGTTGGATTAAAGTAAGCGTTGGCTTAAAGCATAGATATTTACGAAAACGGATCGTCTGATTGGTGGAGAACGCAAAAATCTATGCTTTAAAAGAACGCTTACTTTAATCTAACTTGAAACAACCGGCCCTTAGGAATGTACAACAGGACTAAATGGTTGACCATCATCTACCCTAATTAAGAAGAATAGTATCAGCAGCATAGCAAAGTTATTTAATACGTTAAATGTTTATTTTTCGGTTATACGTTCTGGTAAATATTTTTTATTAACGCTTCAACAGGCCAATTACAGAAGCGAAACACATCACAAAACATCCAGCCTCGAGTTAATCACATAGATTAATAACCCGGAACCCTCGAACGCAACACGAGATTCTAAATTTGATAATAAACATAAATAATCGAGGATTTCCGAGACATTTGAATCATTTTAGAGAGTGAAGAATAATTTGGAAACGACTGAAAATCGATAGAAAACTCGAGGATGTATCTAAAGATTCCAGAGAAAAACATTTAATCTAAATATGCAGCGCAGTGCAATAGTCTTACGTGACGAATTTTCTCGTGCAAACCTGAGCGATACCTACAGAAGATATGCAAAAAAAAATACCAGAGACAAGAGGAAGAATTTCTAAAAGTATTCTAGCGAGTAACGATTAGCGCAAATTTCGAAGTAGTGCTCCAGTTAAGTTCATGTCCATTGTCTTTGGAAATTTAATAATTAAGTTCATTGTTAATAGTGTTTCATTTCATCCATACCACCGCAAAAAATTATTCTATACATTTAGGAGGACATTCATCAGCGATGTTTCAAATAAATAAAAAAACTGTACGATTAAATCGTCGGTCTGAGAGTTTCAGTGCATTCGCCTTTTTCAACTTTCTATCATTGAACATTTTTTTTAATGTTTGAATACTATATTTAAAAAAAAAGTCACGGCACTACTTTTGCTACAGCAAATCTAGATCGTAATTCAGCAATGGCATATAAAATAATTTAAATAAGTTTGAACCGAAGGTTTCAAAATTATTTAAATACTTCTATATGCCATTGCTGAATTTTATCCCGTATTTCAAAACTCGCGGTTGTGCAAAAAGTCTCCAATTTTACTAACCGGTTCGCACGAACCGGTGCAAATCCATTAGGGGGCATCGCAGATTGTGGGAGATTAATTTCGATACGCTATATATTGCAGATAGGCATCAAAAAGACATTTGTAATAAACTCCGTTTATTTGGATGTTTCCAGACGAAGTGACGCGGAGTGGGTAGTTCCGGATAACGTAATGGCCGACTGATAGCCATCAATCTAAGTAACGAATGTCAGTTTGTTGAAGGCATCACGTGACCGTATTCACATTAATTAATATTGAACGAGTATCGGCTAACAGCTTTATATAATATCATAATGAACTAAATCCAAACTTAAGTAGGTGTTTTATACCTGTTCTGATTATGGTAATGAAGGAGACCATAGTCGCGGGGATTTTGGGACACACACACGAGGCGCTCTCTCTTTCGTGCGTTACAATGAGAGAGAGGAGTCAAAAGATAGTATTATATCCAAGAGTCTGGAACTGAATTTATGATATTAACTAGCTGTAACCCGTCAAAAATGACGGAACATTGGTTCACGTCTTTGCTGGTAGGTATATGTTTACAGCATCTTTTTGGCAAACTATGGAGAGGCGGTCGTTAATCGGTCGATTCGGGTTTGGTGGCCCGGGGTTCAAGCCCCATCTCCGGTCGTTTTTACTCCCTTTCTTTAACTCGTAGCGTCTGCTTGCTTGCTTGCTTGTCTGACAAAAAAACTTTGGATCGATTTTTAACCCTTTTCCCGTGATCCAATGAGCTTAAACTTTTGCAAGCAGACTCATGGCGATGATAAAAATGATCTAACAAATTTTCGTTAAAAAAAATAATTTTGGATTTTTCGAAATTTTAATGTTTTTTTCAAATTGGAATCATTATAAATGAGTAATAATAATAATATTTGGATAACTTATATAGCGCCGTTTTCGCGAATACTCACCTCAAGGGCGCTTTACATAGAAAAAATATTATCTTACAAAACAAGTAATAAAACGAGTAATTAGCACGACGCATGTATAGCCACGAAACCTGATTCAAAGCGAAAGCGAGTATTGTAAAAACTTTTTTTTATGGGTTAGTTTTTTAGCTGTGAATTTTAACAAAATTACGAACACTACACGAAGTTATGGGGACAGACAGACGGACGGGCGGACAGAAAACAAAATCATTATGTTTGATTTTTTAATTTCTGTAATGTAGGTAGTTACTTGAAAGTTTTTACTAATATTTTAATGTTTCTTATACAAAACCTTTTTATAGACGCTTGTCAGCATTATCTAAATACACTTGAATTCGTAAAATATATATTTTAAAAAATATTACTATTTTTTCCTTTTTCTTTTTTTTTGTAATAATAATCTTTTTTAGTTTAACAGAACTAAACGGGTTACATTATTGTGCGAGACTGAAATTTAGGTCGAAATTAGATGATTTTTGTTACATTTTTATTGGCATTTATGAAAGTACCTAAATATTATTTTATTATTATAGTATTCCCGTGGAACTCCTCCATCGTGACTGAGGTGTAACATGAAAAGAAGATCGTTAGCTTATCAAAAAATAAATCGTCTATAATATGGCATATTTGATTTGTAAAAATGTTTTTTTTTGTTGTAAAATTGTGAGCATTTTAAAGAGAAAATGTCGGTTCTTTTACAAGTCGGTTCCTAAAGAATTAGTGTATATTTATTTATAATAAAATTCAAAAAATTGATAATTTATGAATATTTTTACGATGAAATTGGTGAACGTTACATTGTGTAGTGTGATCACTTAAGCCAGCTCATACAGGTCGTAAGTCCTGGGCCATCCTATAAAAAAGACTTCCATAAATTTCTCTCATATAAATAGTTTCATCTCTGTGAGACTTCTATAATTTATCTTCATGTATTACTATGAGGTTGTCTTTTTTACTACTTTTTTAAATACACTTAATCTTGTTAATTTTGTACGTGCGTTATATTTTTTCTGTAAGCAACGGCAAATCAGCAATAAGATATATTGATAATACATAGTTTAGTGGATGATAAATAAATTAGTAATATAGTTTTGGTTGCCCAAATAAAATCTGGTCACCATAATGAAATAATTCCATTCAGTAAAAGAAGCCGTGTGAAATTATCATAATTTATGGCTCCCGTCACTTTTAATCGACCTGAGAAGTGTTTGCGGCCATTAATTATCTCCAACAACTTTTAATTTTTCAGTAATTAGTGAGGCCAAAAGGAGATAATCAGATTAGCCCGGCAATAAAAGAACAAGAAAATTCAAACTGGTATAAAAAAACACCCACTTCGTTTCGTAGAAGACCATTCGTCGAATTGTCAACTCTTTGAGGAATTTTAAGCTACGGAACCGTTTAAGTAGCATCAGATATAATATTTATTAAACAGATATATTCATTCCATAACAGTCAAGTGTTATACGATTTTTGAATGCCCTTAGGTGCACAGAGTAGAAATAAACTAAATATTACCGAAGCAATGTACACTCCAAATCAGCTAAGTTGAGAAATTGTGTTCGTTGCTTACTTTGAAAATAATTATGGTTATAATTTTGACGGAATATATATTTCGTATACACACCTTTTTTTGTCTATTTCGTACTACAACAGTCATTTGGTTTCGTAGTGAAATGTAAAGAAACAAAAAAAAAAAGTTTTGTTCGTTGCCACGGTGACAACGTATTTTATTAAGTACTCATAAATGTCAAATAAATGATGTGACACTTATAGGTAGGTAAAGAGTGACTTTGTGAAAAATGAAAACACGGTAACTACTTAAAAAATTTAATTTAAAAAATATTTATACATAGTATAATGTTACTATATACTATATATAAAAATATTTATATATAGGTAGTAATATAATGTTTATACATAGTCAGAAAATATAAACTCTTTTAGCTGTAGGTATTTCTTTTTAATCGCCATATTTCATATATAATTATTTTAATTAGTGTTTGAAAAAGGCAGTTTTTTGATATGAATAGCATAGTTTTCAGAATATTTTGAGTATGTCCAAATTTTTCAAGAACAAAATACTAGATTTAATCCCCAGGGGGATATCATTGATCAATATACAGGGTGTCCCGTACCTCGACATCAAACCAAAATCGGGTGATAGACCAAGTAATAATAGTTATCAAAAAAATATTTGAAAAAATCTAAGTCATGTGTTTTAAAAATTATAAGCATTTGAAAAAAATCAAAAAAATCTACACCCTGTGACGGTCTTTTCACTCCTGTTGCTACAAATCTTTATTTTTTTTCATTTTTTTTTTTTTATTATTATGTAATCCTGAATAATGCTTCTGTAAACTTTTGTCCAAAATTCAAAGCCAACTGCTCCAGCTTGGAAGAAAATGTCACTTTTTGACCAAACCAAGTATTCAAAATCAATACTTTGCCCAGTTTTAACTGACTGTTTCTTTTTTTATTAAATATTTTTCTGGTAACTATTATGACTTGGCCTATCACACAATTTCGGCTTGATGTCGAGATACGGGACACCCTGTATATAGAGATGAAGCTATATTTTTATATGGGAAAGTAAGTATGGAAGTCTTTTTGGGTGTTCATAGGGCCGATCATACGGCTGGCTTAAATTATCACTTTACACAATGTAACGTTCACCATTTCCACCCATGATAGACTACCACATATATACAAAAATTTGATTGTGGTAGTCTATCATGGGTGAGAATGGTGAACGTTACATTGTGTAAAGTGATCACTTAAGCCAGACGAACGATAGGTCGTAAGCCTTATGAACACCCATCTTTCCCATATAAAAACATAGCTTCGTATCTAGGAGACATCTATAATATATCTTGAGCATAGTTTTAATAGAGAATCCATCATATTCACAATCCATATTATATGACAAGTCAATATTTTTTACGACTAATTGAGCTTGATTTGGCCTTATATTAATAGATATGAATAAATTGAGTATGTATTATAAAAGATCACAAAACGCTGGTTTAAAATAAAAGTTAATACTGTATTTAACACATTGATGATGAGCAACGAACATTCACCGAAAATGTCGTCATTAAAGAGTTGCTGCTGTAAACATACTATAGGTTTTAAGTCGATGAAAATAGTTTATAAGTTAATCTGAAATGAATTTTCGGTTTTAGCGAATGAAGTCAATTTTAAAAAATAAATGGTTTTCAAAAACCCTCCATTATTATGTCCCGTGATTTTTCACGTGTTTACGGCCAGTGCATATAATAAAAGTGAAATTATTTACTGCGCCTACAGTTTGTATCTATATAAATAGGTATAAAATGTAAATTATAATACAATTTTCAGAAAATTCAAGACAGGAGGAACTAGTAATTTTTTTTAACCGCGGCTTTAAAAAGATCTGACATCCGATAAACACTTCAAGTAATAATACAAATGGCGTACGCATGATTCAATGAAGAAAGAGTAAAGTGTAAACAAAAGTCTCTTGATTATTTATGTCATGTTCTTAGACGACCGTCAGATGGACGTGGAGATAATTTTGAACCAAACGATTCCACGGGACTAAACTGCTTCAATTTTCTTAGCATCCTGCAGATCTGAGATCTGTCTAAATATGTTACTTTTTCTACCAACTCGGTCAACAGCTGGGGGATGTTCAGCGTCTGCCCTTCTCGCAATATGTCCAAATATTTGAAGTCAAATGGCAGAACGGATGTCGTTGATCTGCAGTTCGTGCTAGTAGACGTGCAGCAATATTGAATACTGAACAAATAATGAAATAAAACAATCATCTTTGTTTTTTTCCACTTATATTTGAGAACTTGTTTCACTACATGTTTCGGAAACGTCCGTTTCCTTCATCAGGTGAATTAAGAGGAAAAAAAAGGAATTAAGTGGAAAAAAACAAAGTTGATTGTTTTATTTCATTATTTGTTCATAATGGATTTCCACAAGGTTAACTCCGATACATTCAATATATTGAATACTAGCTGATCGTACCCGGCGTCGCACGGGCTAAGGATTAAGTAAAAAATAAGTTTGTGAGGGAAAACAAAGGATCCGCTGTTCTCTAAAAAACAATGTTTCCATCTAATGTTAATATAAGTTATTGTAACACAACGGTAATACTTAGATATATGGTATTGCAGACGTTTTTGTAGATATTAATGTCCTCTATAAAACTGTAGACTTTACTTTGCTCTATTGGCAATAATTTCCGCAGCGTACGCAATATAAGTTTTTTTTTTCGTAATTTTTTCACACGTTGGGTTACATTATCGAAGTTTTCATACGGATCCCTAACATTTTTGAAAATATTCTATAACCTATGTTCTTTAGGGATAACGTAGGATTCTGAATGTGAAAGAATTTTTCAAATCGGTCGAGTAATTTCGGAGCCTATTCAATTCAAACACACAATCAAATCTTTCCTCTTTATAATATTATATTTATTGAATATATTATTTTATTTTATTTCACTGTTTATTTATTTCAATATACGGTACAAAAAGTACCTATTACATAAAATTTAATACAAGAAATCGAAAGAGTAGTAGGTATTCTAGTGAAGCAAAAAATTACAGCAAGAATTGACTATATGGTATAAATAGTTTTTTGAAGATTTTAGCACATAATTTAGAAAAATAAGATTAAACAATTAGATATCGAGGTTCCTATATGGGCTAATATATGATATATAATAAAAAACTATGTAGTAATATATAATCATTTGTCATTTAAAAGTTTTTCATAGTAATTTTTTGCATTCCAAATATTTCCTTTATTATATTGTATTCTTTTCGGAAGGCTATCGAAATTTCAAGTCCTTTGTACATAAAATAATTTTATACAGTGTTTTTCTTTTGCCTCTGAAGTCTTATACTTTCGCCACATCTTGTATTATATGAATGAAAATCCTTATTTAGTTCCATCTTTTTATTAAAGTATTTGGGCAATAATCCATGTTTAATTTTAAATATTTGTACTTAAACATTATATTTTATTTTCTGATTTACTGATTCTAATTTTAGTTCATTCGATATTTATGTGTTTTTGTTCTTCTATTCATTTCAATATCAGACGCATTGCTTTATGAGGTATTGATTTGCGAAAGCTTCTTTTTAACATATGATTTCACAATAACACATAACAGTTTAATGTAGCAGTTTTTGCGGATTTGTTGCGCGTATTTCATATTGATGAAATCAGTACAATATTTAGTGCTTTTATCGTCCCGTAACTCTTAAAAATAGTGACGCAAGGTGTCTAACATTCACATGTTACATCCATAATTTTAAGATTATACAAGATGCCTAGCAGGTTACATCCATAATTTTAAGATTATACAAGATGCCTAGCAGGTTACATCCATAATTTTAAGATTATATATAAAGATGCCTAGCAGGTTACATCCATAATTTTAGAATTATTCGCCGAATGATTAAGACAGAAGATGCAATCATGTTTATGATAACCAATACAGAAAAAAGGGGGCTCAAATAAAGCCTTTAATTGAAGCAATTGAGGGGATCCTCTGTGAGTAGGTTCTGGCGTAGTAATCATGACGCTCGCCTAGTGATCTGTTGGTCGCTAGTTCGAGCCCCATTCCAGGATACCAGGAACTTAGTCCTATTTCCATAGCACAGGCTTTTGGCTTGGTTTGAGAAAAGTAAGGATATTGATGCGACATGTATTCCATGTTCACATTTCTATTAAAAAAAGACATTAGACAGATTGTAGGGTGCAGCTGAATGATAAAAGACTAGTAGTGGTCTATTCTGTCATTGACAAAAAGTAAGATATTTTATGGATTTTGTCTTTATAAATGAAATTTTTAAGAATTGGATCAAATATATTTATGTATTTTTTACTTTTATAAAATGGCACTATTGATTGATTATGTTCAGATTTTAAAAATGTAATTTATTTGTGCTAGTAGATATGAGTATTTAGAATTTGGCGTATACCGTTTGTACGTTATACGCCAAATTAGAAATAATCGCTTACGCCGAGAACTGTCACAAGTCACATTGATTCCACTCACCTTGGAAGCCATGCACTCTATACTTGTGCTCTAATTTTATTTTTCGTTCAACTTGCTAAATTATAACAAATCATTTAACAACTCTTTCTAGTTTCTCAACCATTGAAAAGTGCAAACTGCGAGAAGTTATATCCCTAATTGCCACAAAATGTTTATGTATATATTATATATCTATTACACTTAAATACCATATTATATTACGACTATTAACTCTCCGGATAGTAATAAAGTATTGATAATCTTTATATTAAAATATATGATGAATGGACAATTACATGTCCGGAAACAATACTAGCTTTAAACACGTAATTTAAAATTATATTCCGAAAATAATCTAGGGGATTTTGCGTGGTCATACTCGTATTAAAGATAGACAAAAAATTCACAATTCCTGTTATAACATAATAAACAAAAAATATTCAATAGAACCAATCGATGTAATCAAAATATTTCTATTAAGCGTAGCACGAACGGTGAGCGAGCTTGCTCTCATATCTTACAACACCACCTCACCCACGGTGAATGGAGCGGACCTGATGACAGATGATCAGCTGACGCCGTACTTCGAGGCTAAACAACTATCGCTACGGAGAAGCACGTTGATTCTAAAAATCCTTCAAACTTTACACGAATCTTCAAATATATGTATTCTAATGTATCTCTATGTAATGTGCATTGCGTCAAGAGCGTTGTGAATAATGCAATATACTTATTTAATCATTCTTAAATTTCCTACAATTACTTTATCATCCCAAATTAACGCAACAGAAAATTTTAATTTAGATTTTTAGAAAAAAGAAATCCGAATTTAGCAAGATATAATAAAGTGTAACAAAGCTAGTCCACGATATATTAGGTCCTTACATATGAAATTGGCTTTTTGCCGTACTGGCAAATTTGATCTCAAATATCTTCTCTTTGGTTAGGAATTCCAAATACAAATTTATACAGCTATTTACTCATGTATTTGTGTTTTGAAAATTATAATTCATTTGTTTTTTCCTCAATTGTTTTTTTCTTTGCGTCACTCAGTTTACAAAATGAAAAACTTGAAATATCGCTTTATTTACGAGTACGAGTTCCACCGTGGCACCAGTGCTGCAGAAACGGCTCGAAGGATTAATGATGTGTATGGCGACGGTGCCGCAAAAGAAAACACAGTGCGTTTTTGGTTCCAACGTTTTCGTTCTGGAAATTTCGACCTGCAGAACAAGCCCCGTGGACGGCCGGAGACCAAAGTTGATAATGAAGAATTGAAGGCTATTGTGGAAGCGGATCCATCGCAAACCACATCCGAGTTAGCTGCAGGCTGCGGTATTAGTGATAAAACTGTTTTAATCCACTTGAAGCAAATTGGTAAGGTGAAAAAGCTTGAAAGGTGGGTACCTCACGAATTGAGTGAAGCAAATCAACAAACGCGCGTTGACTGCTGCGTTGCATTACTCAACCGGCACAATAATGAAGGGATTTTAAATCGAATCATTACCTGTGATGAAAAGTGGATCCTGTACGATAATCGGAAGCGCTCATCGCAATGGCTGAACCAGCCAAACCATGCCCCAAGCGAAAATTGACTCCAAAAAAGTTACTTGTGAGCGTTTGGTGGACTAGTGCTGGTGTCGTTCACTACAGCTTTCTTAAATCTGGCCAGACGATTACGGCAGATGTCTATTGTCAGCAACTGCAAACCATGATGGAAAAGCTAACTGCTAAACAACCGAGGCTGGTTAATCGCTTTAGGCCACTGCTGCTTCATGATAACGCTATACCACACACTGCACAACAGACGGCTACCAAATTAGAGGAGCTTCAATTGGAATGTCTAAGACATCCACCGTACTCTCCGGACTTTGCCCCAACAGATTACCATTTTTTTTCGAAATTTGGATAACTTCTTGCAAAGGAAAAAATTCAACTCCGATGGGGCAGTCCAAACCGCCTTCAAAGATTTTATTGATTCCCGTCCGAATGGTTTTTTTGGTAAAGGGATCGATAAACTACCTATGAGATGGGAAAAGTGCATAGATAGCAATAGTACATACTTTGATTAAATAAATATATTATAATTTTAAAAAATCGGCTTTATGTTCCTCCCATACTAAACACCAATTTCATATGTAAGGACCTAATATTATACGTAGATTCCTTCCTAAATTATGAGTCGAAATTGTTTACAATTCAATAATGTTAATAGTTATCGAGATAATCTACTTAAAAATTTGCATTTATTTTTCAATATTTCTAACATATTTCATGTTAAACATTGCACTATCGTAAATTAACTTTTATTTAAAGTTAAAAATTCATTCGCTTTAATACTACTCAAAACAAGTCAAAAGATCAGCTAAGTTTTACATAAGCAAACCCCAAGTAAGAAGAACATTTACATCTACATTATTTGATACTTTAATAATATAATATTGTGTAGACAATGAAGTAAAAAATAAATTTTATGTGAAAAAGTGAAAATAGCAAATTGAATTATTAATTAAATCCTAAATATGAATCTGTATGTGGACTCTCAACAAAACTGAGGAACGCAAAAAGGCATAGAAAGATTAAATAATCGTATGGATAAGATAATAGACAAGGGTAGACCTCTTTTCATTTAAGAAAGACAATCGAAAAAGGAATGTGTAAGCCGTGCGTGCGACGAACATTGTTTCGTTGTGTGGGTGTTTATACCCGTAAAAACGCAACGAAATAATATGGCTTACACATACTTATTTGATTGTCTTTCTTAAATGGAAAGAGGTCTACCCTTGTCTATTATCTTATCCACACGATTATTTGATATCGCTTGCTAGAATATTCTTTTTAATTCTCAACGTAAATAATTCGCCCGATATCTTTCGCTTCGATTAATTTGTTGTCGCTGGTATATGTCACCCCGGTAAACGTCAAAATAAACATGAAGTGCCGCGGAGCTGGCTCCAAGCCTTTATACGAAACGCGTTGGTTTTTCGAATCTTTGAGACTGTTCTAGACTTTGCTTGTGTTCGCGAGAATATCCCCATCGCTTCCAGATTGTTCCAGACATTTTCCGAGTGTTAAAGACAATTACAGAGTAGAGCATCCCAGAGTATTATAGAATGTTCGATTGTGTTGTTGTCCCCGAGAGGCACTGATAGTGCGTAATCTTCTCGTTACAATATCAAACGATAGAAACATACATTTTCATACAATAGAAACGAACCATATTCGGACAAACACACTCATCGGAAATATATGGAAGTTAATAAAATTGAGAGAGAAAAGTGGGAGACACTTGGGGAGGCTTTCATCCAGTAATGAACAAAAAACGGTTGATAGACGGCATCCATAGATCCATATATTTTATTTGAAGTCTCCATAAATAATTTAAGAAAATCACCAACAAGATAAAAATAAGTCATTTAAAAATTTAATTTTAAAAGCATCTTCATTAGTGTTAAATTGTGATGGTCGACATAGAGATAGATTTAATAAATTTAGAAAATCTTAAAATAATAATATTCAAAAAAGTCAAGTATGGACATCAAAAATATATTTCTTCTGTTTGGAATCGTTTAAAAGTAAAAGCCTGATATATTTCTTCTTAAGATTCTATGTATTACAAGAGGCTAACAAAATATTGAATATTCAGCTATACAAGTAATATTTCTTAGATCTTTATTATACCATAGATATAATTCTGTGTTAAATTAATATCGTTTGCCAATCCTAATAGACTCGACCTTGTGAGTAGGTGCGAACGAGCCTTTATTATTTATGAATCGGAACAGCAAGTCTCGCGAGTAGCGGGTGCTTTACTGTTATTTTAACGAAACGGACCAATCACAGGCGCGCTTTGCCTTCGACGGGTTGAGCCGGAGGCGACCGTCCCGATGACTGAATCCGGCCAATGGCGAGCGCCGCCGGTGAAGTCATCGCGCATAGGATGAGTCATTGCACTAGCGTGGATTTCGAAGATATGGTGCAATCGAGACTATAAAAGGAGCGAACACGATATACTCGGCCCTTCATTTCGAGACCACCACTTGCGAGCGGAAGCGCTGCCCGAGTTCGAGGACATCAGTTGCAACCAAAGGAGCTGCCCGTCCTACTACAGCCTGAGAGAGAGCGGGTCTTGAAGCGGCGACGTACGGAGGACCCACCATACCGCAGCACCAGAGAGGAGGATTCCACCACGAAGTGTAACAGCTAAGGATCACATTTATATTATCTATTACGATTAATTATTTTCACTATGATTTACTAATTATTTCACTCAAAATGTATTTATTTTGGGAAGATTTAAGATCAGAGCAATCATGTATAAATAATATCGCGATTTCTTGTGTGATATTGGTTCAGTACGTACGGGAATATCTCCCGGACGAACATATTTTAAAGTCTGGGGATTTTCATACTATTTGAACTAACAATTGAATACACGTAATTCTATAAGAAACGCTTAGTAGCCTTATAATAATTGTATTGCATAAGTATTGCGCAATCCGGCCTTCAGCTAACTCTTTATGATTTGTGTACTTCGGTATATCCGGCTTAACAAGTAGCTTCAGAACGACGAGTAAAGGACAGAATGGGGAGATCTAACTGAAATTGGAGTTTTCTGGTTTACGAACGTTGAGCTAGGTGAGGTTGTGGATGACGCTTGTGTCATAAGCCTGGAATCCGCGCAAGCCCCTGTGAGGTACTCTTAAAAGCGGGACCTCCCTTGTTGATCGGAGTGGCCACTAGACTCGACCTTCGCGCCTCATCCTGCTCAAAAACAGCGTGAACCAACGTCGTGAATTCTCTGACTTTGGAAGGATTTTCATGCCTGAATGCTGTAAAACCTTGATAGAAAACGTTAACTTCTATTTCGTCCTCTGTAAGAAAGACAGGGCCAGAATAAATATAAAAATCATTCACTCCTATGGAATAGCTGGGATATTATAAATATGTTACTAACACTCTAACATTTGTCCAAAGTAAATGTTGCAAGATGCAGAATCGTGGGACGCCATTCTGAAAAGGCAGAATGAGATTGCACAATAATTTGTAACATCGCTGACTATGCCCGCAAAGGAGGCTAATGTCGTCATCAATTCGTACCAAAAGAGTACATGATTCTTCAAACACCGGCCTAAAAAAAAGGCGCCTCAAGACAACACACATCATCAGAAACTCGTACCAAAAGAGTACGGCCTTCTCAATTATAAGCCTAAAAGAAGGGCGTCACGGGATCACATCTCGTAAAGAAGAGATAGAGTCTCGGGATGCAGTAAGTTCCGGAGGAACAAGGGGGGTCGTTTAGTCACTTAGGACGTCGGCCACCGGGTTTAGGCGGGCGCGGAGCCTCAACCCCTCTCAGCAGAGATGCTGAGGGTTTAAAAAACCAAAATTTAGCATTCAAAGAAACTATTATTTCATATAAACTCACGGGCTGTTGTAGAATCCTTTCGAACAAACCATCCCCGAGACCTTATCTACTTATTTATAAAGAAGTTTCGCTTCAAAAATGTCGTATTTCGTAAATAGCAAATATATGTATTATTTTCTCACGCAATTAATATGAACAGGTTCATGCACGTCTAGGACGAAACCATTCAAGGTAAGAATTTGCTAATACAAAGTGTTTATAATTATTAATTTCAGTGTTATTTAATATGTGTGAATTTGTCCCTTTGCAACGTTCGAACAATTCTACTGGTTTGTCCCCAAACGGAAATGTTTTATTTCTAATACACGAATTCTTCTGGTGAACGTATTTTATTGTAACATAAATGTATAGATTATTAGGTTCGTTAGATGTTTTTATTACGTAATATTATGCAATTGTTTCCACACTGCTCCTATAAAAGAATTTGAAGTTATTACGATACACAACGGGGTCCTTCATCCATTAGACGAATCATGTGCCAATCCAACGACGTATTACGAATAGTATATATTGTATTTACTGAGATTTAGTCGCATTTATTATTTCTAGCAAGGGTTTTAGTATTGGTTCCAGGCGCCATTATGAGGCGGAAATAGTTCATATTCATAGCCCGACTGCAATAGGTATTTTTGTCGCGTAAGAGGTAGCACTTTTAGAAATATAACTATGTTTTATGTTTCGTCCCTGACGGACAGGATGGTATAGCTGTGGCTATTTAGGTAATATACTTAGTAAATGCAAAGGGCAGTAGGTATTTTCAATATAGTATGCGAACCCAAGATGTTAGAAATATTTTAGTTAATATTTTTAGTTAATTTTGCATTCAAAAGCGCAATTTTCACAGAATATTTATTTTCAGTTAATACGTATTTTTAGTTAATTTATCGTATAGAACAATTTCTGATAGTATAGAACATTATTTCATATGAAAAGTTGAATTTTAGTAGTAGTAATATTTCTGTATTGAATATTTAATTTTTAACAACTGTATCGCTACATCATATGGTTGAAGTCGACCGGTTGCATCCTGTCGCTCAATCGCGCGCGCTCACATATAAGATCGGAATGAAAAATATAATAATAAATACTACTCGCGTCAATTATTTTACGACTGTATAATATTTTTCATATAATAGAAAGCATCTCTAGAAATACCGTCATTTGACGAGGACCCACTATCACTAGCTACTGAATCATCACAGTGCTTACCGTGACCAGGAGAACGATTTATATTGAAATACAATAAAATGCTTTATAATATTAATTGAACATCATTTCGACATTAAATACAGTCTGCTCGATTTGATTAGGATGCCTTCTTACACTATCTACCTGGGTCATTACAACCTCACCGGGAATCGAACTCGAAACTGAGACCAGACTTTAAGCTTCCGTTGGCATTTATCTAATAAAAGCGTATATTCATCAATTAAGTCATTTAAGCCATTTCCAAACCTCAAATTGGAAAAACTTAATTTTCTTTACATTTTTTTTTGAAATAATGCCTATGTTCTTGGATGCTTTTTATTTTATTCAAATTTATTTTTGTTTATCTACTGTAAATTAAATTTTTAGATACTTTTAGGCAATACATACCTTCAGTGTTACAGTTACAATTTTTCGACAGTGGACTTTTTTGTTTTCTGTTAGAAAAATCTAATGAAAAATTCGCCTTAGAAATTCAAACGTCTTTTAAATTTCCCTCAGCGTGACGCAAAAACAACACAAATATATATTTACAGGTAGTCCTCAAGTTACGACGGTTCGACTTACGACAATGTTTTTCGCAGTATAAAATATACTGTTTTAAATCAAGAAATTCATTTCGTAGTGCCAGCCCTAACAATGAAATCAAAGCTTAATTTTTTATTAAATAAATTATTATTTTAAACAATCTAATATGTAAAAAAAACATATTTTTATTCTATGCAATGCAATTCGACTAATGACAGGGGTCGACTCACAATTTGATTGTGTGACTCGATGGTAAGTCGAGGAATACCTGCATCTGTTAGATTTAAGATTTACGCCAACAGATTAGTGCACGGAACACGGACGTCTTCTGGATTAGAACGCGTATTTTGTTCGTTGTTTATGATGGTTTACCTGAGGGAACCTAGACTGACGGTTTAATCATTTAAATATACGTCAAATCAAATATGACCTAATCTTTTATTAAATGTGTTGTCATATTTATTTAATCAACGTTTACAGGTTAACAATTCTCACGCTATCATGGTATCATGATTCCTCGGAGATCGAACAATAAATAATGACTCCTGTAACGCAAGGATATCTCTTGAAGTAAATACATAGGTACCTGCATTGTACGTATTTGCTTCGTGAGAAATATTAAATAGTTTATTACGGAGACATTGTCATGTCGTGACCAGCAAGTCCTAGAACTCAAGGAATACTTTGAAAGGAGGACGAATGCGATGTCGAGGCGTGGTAACTAGAAGGATATGAATCTAAAATCCGGAAAGTTAATAACACCCGAACGCGGCCGATCCCAATCCATATTGCACTATTGTGTTAAATGATTTATATCTGTGTTTTTCCTCGTTCTTGGAATATATTTTTAACAAATTAAAAAAACAATAAATCCAGTTACACTCCTACAGTACTTTTTTGTTACACTAATAATTCCGTGGATTGTCTAATTTCTCGTACTTTTTGTCATTCAATTTTGTTTTATTACTGCTATTCCCACGCGAAATTAATTATCATTTAAGTACTGGAATTTACTCTGATAATGCATATGTAAAAAAGTTTACGTTTTATTTAAATGTATACGCATATCTTTACTATATATAAGGCAAAAAATCTGTTTATGCGACGCAGCAAAAAAAACAGTGCGGACGGTGCACTCTGAGGTCATTAATTTTTTACAGATTTTTCTATATGAACATTTTTTTTTTCTTTTTTAAAAAAACAGTCCAATTGAGAGTTTAATTTATATTGATATATCGAGACTGGTTTCGAATAATTAATGTCTCGATTTGATTCGGCTTTTTTCTTTATTGCAAGGAATTTTGTATTCAACCTTTTTCAATGGGAATACGAAAACCATATTTTCTTTACAGCTAGTATTTAAATAAAATTTACAATCATACGATAATTACTATGGCAATTTACAAAATTATTATATTTAGATATCATATTTTATATCAAAAAGACAAATTTTTGTAAATTAAATAATTTTCACCTGCTTGAATCCTCTGTCAATAACTAACGGCGCTTTAAATCTGTCCCTTAGAATTTACTCCTTTAAAAAGAAGTCCAGTCGTTTAAGGAAATGATAATCTATAGGAGTTATGTTCGGTGAATATGGTGGATGCTGGAGAGACTCTTAGTTTAAAAATCGTTTTTAATAGGTCCCTGTCTCTGCGTGGATTGAACATTTTATTTTCAATTTGGATGTGCGTTTGTTGAATAAATTGGCAGTATCCATATGACGTTACGCTTAAACCCGTAAGTAAAAAGAAATAATTATTAACACCATGTATAATACAACAAACTGTTCGTCTGAATTTTTCGTGGATAAAATGGAAGCTTTGGAGTTTTTGAAGCTTATTTTGAAATAACTCTTTTCCAGAACGTTACTTGTGAAACCAGCACTGGCTATTTATAATAGCCTCAATTAATGTCCTAATTCCAAGTTTTAATTCATGTAGGATCACAAGACGTATTCTACTGGTATTCATTTACATTTCAGATATAGTAAAAATATAAAGAATTCAGAGCACAAAAACTCATACTTTACGAATGCGAATAGTCAGATGCTACGTGTTTTCGATATTATTTTATGGAATGGAAGCATGGACGCTTACCGAAGAATTGATAACGCGACATGAGACATTCGAGACGTGGATCTACAGAAGAATACTCAAAATAATACGAATGTAGAAGATAAAGAATGTTATGGTTTGGACGGATAAAGAAAAACAAGTTGTTAAAACAATAAAAATCTGAAAACTTCAATATCTCGGCTATGTGCTGAGACATCCAGAGAAGTACGAGATCTTGGATCTCATAATGCGGGGGGAGATTGCCGGGAGTCGGGGTCCTGGAAGAAGGAGAGCATCATGTCTGAAAAACCTGAGACAGGGGTTTGGCCAGTCTACTGCAGAGCTGCTCCAGGCCGCAGTAAACAAAGTTCTCATGGCCAACATGACAGCCAAGTCCGTTAAACGGATAGGGCACGAAAAGAAGATGTGCACAATACACTCAAAGTAAGACAAATACTAAACTCGGGTTCACCAACCTAATTTAAACTACTACACTTTATGTAATAGAGATATATATAGACATCTCTGTTAATAAATTAATACACATAATTATAAAGAATTTGAGTGCTTCTAAAACATTGTATGCATGCACGTGCAAGGTATATCTACAATTCTTTACAAATTAATCTACCTTTGTTAATACACGCAACAGTAGACACATACCTACTACATCCAAAAAAATGAATATTCAATACACGATATGATTAGATTGGTTACGATATCTATGCTGGGCTCCCACGATTTAATGCCATGCGTGTACTTTTAGTAAAAGCAAACAGTTTTTTGACAATGGCGCAAATATTCGCATACCATTACCGGCAGACCTCGAAACCGCGGCATTGTGTTGGCACGCCAACTATTTTAAACGGCTAATTAACATTTTGGTATCATATATGCAGATAACCTATGAAAAGATAATAACAGCTCAGTGTTTCTGAAATACAGACTGCGCAACCTTTTTATAAAAAATAAATAAATAAAGACTATTAATTCAGCGCATTTTGGCGAAAATTTTACCTTAAGGGTGTTTTACATAAAAACTGTACAGTCCTATACCAGTCTTTAAAGTTGCGAACATATGGAAACTATTTTTCAAAAGGGTGCATTTCCAGTCATTTTCCAACAATATTTCTAATGGATTGCATTGCGTGTATTCAACTAAAATATCGTAAAGAAACAATTTTAAAAAATTAAAACATAAGAAAGATATTTTCAAGTTACGTTTTAGTTTTTTAATATATGTTTGTTGTTGTTAATTATTTGTTTGGTTGCATGTCTTAGTTTTTCTGTTTTAGTTTGTAATTTTTATAAATATTTTTTTTTGGTCTTTTACTTTTTACTTTTCAATTTAATTTGTATTATTTTCTTTGTTTTTATCATTTATAACTATTTAAAATATCACTTCTTTATTTGCATTTTTTTATTTAATGGTAGGTAATCTGTAACATATGAGAAATAAAATAAAAATAAAAAGTTTCCATAAAAAAATTAGTAATAAATATTATGAATCATACTGTAAATATTAAATCATTGATCAGTGTGCTTCAGAATATTAAATATTATATACAGATTCAGCATCTTCCAGTGGTTTATTTGGTAAAGCCAAGTTATCTATATATAGTGCCATTAACACTTGCGATTTATATCCTTTCTCCCAGAACTAAAATATTATGTTTTACCTCGAATAATAAGTTCCTATTAGTATTTTCTGGATTTAAAGATTTATTCATTTGTTTCCCTGGAGTAATCGTAATTTCGTTATGTTTCTCAGCGTTTTCTTTCCTGTAGAATCCATTCCCAAAACTTCCCATACACATGTTCTGCTCTTATACATATTCTGAAAATGTATTACCTAGTAGTACTTTGCACCTGGTCTTACTTTTCACCCCAAATACCATCATTTGCTCATCATGTTCCATGTTCATCATGAAACCACATGTCTACATCTTACGTAGCATATACAGAGTTATTTGTAGAACATTAATAACCTCGCAGGACTGTATTCCTGCCTTGATTATGAGTCGAAAATGTTCAAGCAACCATGATCTGATATCAAAAGTTATGGAGTCATGCAATATCAAAGTTTGCATTTTTTCGAATATTTCTAACATCTTTTTTAAAAAACATTGAACAATTATTACAGTAACTTATATCGATTACGAAAAATTCATTTGTTTCAATACAAGATAAATAAAAGAGAAATTGCAATTGGAATTGGAAGGTTTTCATCATTTATTTAACTTGTATTGAAGGGAATGGATTTTTCATATTCGATATATGTTACTGTAATGATAATCATAATAAGTCAGAAGTATTATAAAAAGTCAGAAGTATTAGTACATAATAAGGCATAAGTATTAGTATTTATTAAAAATGCACACTTAGACGTCGCATATCTCCATAACTATTGATATGAAGGTCATGGTTGCTTGAACATTTTCGACTCATAATTAAAGCAGGAATATAGTTCTGTGAGGTAATTAATGTTTTCTAAAGAACCCTGTATAGTACATCCTATTTACTAAACTGCGAAAATATTCGCTATTAGACTGCATCATTTGCGTGTAATAAACAGTATTCAATCAAATCGTTCATTTTGCTCCTTAATTCATACAGTTCGTTTACGGAATTATATACACAAAAATTGAACAGTCATGGTAACATTACGCAACCCTGTTTGACACCTGTTGTTATACCAAACCACAGTGTGAATGAACCGTAGATTCTTGCACATAAACGGAAAAAACTTGCGCAGTAACGGATGCAATTGCCTGAACAAATTTGTCACTCACCCTGTATCCGTATAAAAATTCCAATAACTTTTACCTCATATCGCTACAACTATAACTATCACCATATCGTAAGCTTTATGCATTATTATCGAATTATTTCTTATTTCAATGTTAATCGCACTATCATTGACGCGGTTCATATTTATTTATTATTTTTACAAGTTTAAGGCAGTAGCGTAGCAACAAATAACCATTACAGAGCCCCCAGTGAACACGTACAGTACACTCTCCTCCCTCCGTACAATTTTATTTTTAATTTTATTTAATTCTTCCCTCACATAAAAGAATCATCTATGTTCATCTCTGTGATATGTTCGCCACCCATCCAGAAAATGTGTGTTGGTGTTTACAAACGCCTTGTTCATTATTTAATGGATGTATTTTCATTTAGGCATTACTGTCTGTCTTTAGTTAAATTTTTGAGGTAAGTACGCGTTGTGTTTCGATTTTCTATGGTGTTTAATAATTGCTAAAAAATTCAATTATTTATATTTTCGTACTTTTAGGTACGTACACACGTTTCAAATGGTTAATATAAGGCACAAACAGTTGTCATTACTACTACGTACGTCTTAAAACTCATCTGTATGTTTGCTCGTTCAAAGTTAAATATTGTCACTGGATGTGGCTGTGGGAGGCAAATGAAAACGGGTTTCAAATGTTTCTAGAACATTTGATACCCTTATTATCCAATTTTTTAATGAGCATCAATTATCTCACTCTTCCGAAAAGCACTTTTTTATTATACTGTTTCTATTGCATCGATCACTTTTTCGAATATTCTGTTCCACTTCACACTTCGATACTCTCTTGATTTATTAACGCTGCTAGCAACACACACCACGCGGTTCGCTTGGCTGTGTATTTCTATGGCGTTAGTTCACCGTCAACATCGCAAAAACTGCGTAGCGGCCGGCCGGTCCACTTTATATGCATCGGTTAAATGTCGCGCCGAGATGTTTCGATAACTTACGAGATAAACCTAGTCATTTCGAGAGGTTTCGATAGTGTGTAATTATTTCTAATTCTGCCATATATTGTATTTGGAGAATACTGCTCAATCGTACCTACCTACCACGAAATTGTTACATTTAAAAGTCATTACTTCATCATTTACCGTTCCTGTGATGTAATTTATTGTTACTATTGTTAGTTTTTAAACCTGTGCTATAAATAATTAATTGTAAGGATTGTGGGGCTTATTTCTTTCCGGGGCCCCGGGCAGCTGTCCAGGCGTTAACTACGTCGCTGTACAAGAGAGAAAAATCTAAAATCGATATTTTACAGAGATATTCAATTTTCATTGTTTCCCTTCTTTGCGAAAAAATAACGATTCTTCTTAAGACAGATGAAAGTGATTGCTTCATCCGAGTTTCTCTTGGCATATGAATGCGGCGAACAAACAGCGTTATGCATTATCAAATTATTTTTCATTCCCCTGCTCTGGGCCCAATCGTTTTGTTCTCCATTAATCTTGTCGGCAATTATTCTTGTAGAAGCAGAAACTAAGAAACGATTCCAAACTGAAGGAATAAGTAATGGCCTCAGTGAAAGTGCCAGTAAGTGTATTGTAATTGTCCTATTTATTCTAGGAAGTCGCTGAGAAAACTTATCTTGATTGTTATATTTAACCGCTTCAATTTATCCCATAAACATCAATTAGGAGGCAAATAACATTCGTGTGAATAAATAAATAACTGGTTGATTTTATCACGAATTTTCCTAATTTCTATAACTTTAATACTCGATAACTAATAATACTATAATTTTATAAGTATTTTTATTTGTAATCTAGACGGCAAACCCGCTACATGCACTATAACAAAGTTAAGCAATAATATTCGGACAAAGTTCGCAGCATTTCATACAACTATGGGTGTTAATTCCAATTATAATAATTTCGATGTCTGTCCGTCCGTCCATCCGTCCGTCGTACATTCGCGTAACGTTCGTAACTTCTTTATCGTATAAAAACCTTTATTATTTCTTTTTGATGTGTAACATCTTTCCTCTCGCTTTCCTGCAATCTGTGGGAGTGATTTCGTGAAAATGAACGGAAATGCGTAACAGGAAACTAGACGCCGGGGAAGCGCGCGCTATTTCATTTGACCAATTAACGCGCGGTGATAGATTTGGCCGTCAGATGATACTTACCCATTTTCCGAGAGGTTGCTACCGTATTAATAAATATACACATATTAAAGAAAATGTATGTGTATACATAAAATGTATACATAAAAAAAAGAAGAAAAAAAACTGATACATACTTATCATTCATGCTCTTTTGTATCATTTACAAACACAAGTTTTAACTTTTCTGGGGACAGTTAAACACGTAAAACTTTAATATTCACTGTCACTGTAACATGTATGTATTATATTATTGTCAATAAAGAATTCTATAATAATTGAAAAAAAACACGTTTTCAGAACGAAGTTCGGTGAATTTTAAACAATTTTTTATTAATCTAAGAACGAAAAAGCAAAATGTTGAATGAACTAAAATTAGAATCAGTAATTCAAAGATTAATTAATTAAAGGAAATTAAATTAAAACGCAAAAAGTTTTTAACAAAAACTAAAAGTGACTAATTTTTATATACTACAATAATTTTTAATGTAAAATATAATGTAAAATCAAGTCTTAGACCATATAATAATATAGAACAAAATAAACATTGAAATAAAATAAAATTGAGATTTTATTTGTATAAACTATTACTTTTTTCTTTAAACTATTCTTTGTTTCTCTGTACATAAAGATAAATAATACTTACCTATATGTATCCCAAAAAAATGGTATGTATGAAAATTTGAGCTTTGCTTTTGGTGCCTGGTATCAACTTCTAACACTTTTCCAATATCTCGTATTGTCGTTCTTTAATCTATTACTCATTTTTGGATCAGACTGCGATGCACTCATCATTTTATCACTAAATATAGCAATGCCAAAACCGTAATCAAGCAATAATGCTAGCTTGAAGTATATTAATTAATACATGCACGGCCGATCGCGCAGCAGTGACAGGCGTGTGGCCACATCTAAATATTATCTCTCCAACAACGCTGAACATGGAATATCGTTTAGCGGGCGTGAAAAGCATGGGACCGATTTGTTTTCTAGCAGTTATTTTCAAAATATTAATTTATTTAGATATGACGATCGTGCAATCGATCCGATTTTCCAATACGTTCCAGTAACGTTCCAGTATTTTGAATACCACCAAGATTACATTTGCAAGAACATTGCTTCAGCGTGAAAAGTCTCAGTACTGAATGAAACTTTGTTATAGAGAATTTAGGTTTGGTATGTTAAAAAATGCTATGTGCCACTGACGTTTACTGAAGATTAGTGAAAGGAGATTCGAGTGACGGTGTAGGTTTATTTAAATAAGACATTCGTACTTACGATTCTATCTTATTTAGACAAAATATTTTACATCGAGATTCTACTTAATAAAGTAGTTGAGAATTATTACAACTTACATTGCAAAGAGAGAACTGATGCGATGCGTGTGGCTCGTCGCAGCGAGGGAGCGGGATTGGTTCGCTATTAGCGCGACTTCCCGTCATGCCTTATCCATAGATTTTTTTCCAGAGCTGGCGTCCGGAACATAGCGTGTTATAAGAAGTGAGGAGCAAAAATAATCTTAAAATTAAAATTAAACATTATTTGTTTTGATTTAATATATTTTATTTTGTTAGTTCTATACTGTGAATGCCTGCAAGCTGTAAGACAAACGAATGCCTCTATTTTTCATAAACTCCATACTATATAGTGTATTTGAAAAAAAATATAAAAACACATTTTTATAAAAAATTACTCAAAAATAAAAATAATTGGAACAGCCCGAGTACAAAGAGCGTTGGATTTTTATGAAAAACCTAATCTTTAACTTCCAAATTTTACCTTATAGAAAAATTTTCGTTACAGCCAGTTCGTTAGAGAGAGTGATAACTATATACATCTGTAGGTAATTTGGTTTCAGCACGAAATGATCCAAATTTGAATAAAACCACTTTTACATATCCCATATCGGCCTGATCTCGTTAACTAAACTGTCAGTGATTTCGACGGCCGTGTTAAATTGGGCTGTTGATATTTAATCTGACAAATTGTTCTCCAAGTTGACGCGGGCGTTTATTGTTACGTACAACATCATTGTTATGCTCAAAATAATAGTCTTTGTGGGAAATACCAGCAACACGAAACATGACTTATATATAATACATACATACGAAATATGTATATATCCATGTAGATACATAAATAATATTTTTTGATTCTAAATTCTAACTTATTTTATTGTATTTATTTATTATTAACGCTCTTCAGGGCTTTTACAAAAAATAAAGTTAAGTGTCAAGTAGGTACAATATACAATAGGCATAATCACAGATTTTGAAATAACCTTCTATAATGTAGGTACACGTCTACTATTACCGAAAATAACATTATTTCAGTAATAAACTAAGTTTTTACGCAAATAATTGCATTTTCATCTATCTATTTTTAATTTCACGCAAAAGCGCCCACAGCTGTCATGGAGTCTACGTGACGTCAAGCCTAAGTAAACATTGCATTGTGTTTATGACAACAGTTCAAAGCAAAGATGTTATCTTTGGTTCAAAGGCAAGGGTTATGAGTACTTAGGCGTGACGTCATTCGCTCTGACCGGTGTTTCAGTTAAAATGGCGGATTGCACATTTTTATACTTTTATTTTAATAAAAACCTTATTAATCTCAATCTGTATATTAAAACTCGATATTTTTTTAGAATCCTTTCAAAATATTTTCTTCTCTAAAATCACTTATTCTTTAATTCTTTAATACTGTCATTGTGTCTATTACTAGGAAGAATATAGGACAAGTATATTAAGAAAAATTATATAAAGTTAGTGAGTTTTAAAAAAAATTTCAACAATGCATGTAAATAAAATAAATGTCAAAAAGCAGTAGCGAATTTGTATTGAAATTTAGAATAGAATAAATACAAAAAAATAATAATATAAAGTAGAAAGCAAGTACACAGCAATAGCATAAGCTTGATAAATTTAAACCACGATATTGTTTAAAGGTCTTTTATTTTGTTATTCTGGTGGGACATGAGTTGGCCTATTACCTTCTCAAGGGATGCCAAAGGGACGTCGTTGGCCTTTGGGACACCTGTATAATAATTAATAATATTATGTACACACAATATAATATAATATGGTGTGTACATCACGTAATTTAAAGAAGCACGCACCAACACCAGCACCCGGTCCACCGTCACAATTGGACCGTGAACCGCCCGTGCTCTTGCCAAGGTTTACGACTGTTCTATTGTACCAAGACCGTGATGGTTTTTTTCTATGCGTACTTCATTTTTTGTATTCATTTTTTAACAAAGAACTGCTGATGATATTGACACCAAATCCATAGAATTTATTTATTTATTTATTTGTTATTTTTACATAAAGTGGTAATTACAATAAAACATTTAAAATAAAGAAACAATTTTTCTACTATCTCTGTGAGAGTCAGAGAGTCGTGTACAGAGAAGGGGTATAGGTATGAATTCATGATAAAAGTAGCTATACCAACTATATAAATTTACGTATACAGGGTTATTTGTAAAACATTAATAACCTCGCAGGACTATATTCCTGCCTTGATTATGAGTCGAAAATGTTCAAGCTATTATGACCTAATATCAATAGTTAAGGAGATACGCGACACCAAAGTTTGCATTTTTTTTTCAATATTTCTGACTTATTTTTTGTACAACGTTGGACTATTATTGAAGTAACTTATATCGAATATGAAAAATTCATTCCCTTTAATACAAGTCAAATAAAAAAATAAAAATCTTCAAATTCCAATTGGAAAACATTCCAATTGGAATTTTTTCAGCGTTTTTATCATTTTATTTAACTTGTATTGAAACGAATGAATTTTTCGTAATCGATATGAGTTTCTGTAATGATAGTCCAACGTTTTACAAAAAATAAGTCAGAAATATTGAAAAAATAAATGCAAACTTTGATGTCGCATATCTCCTTAACTATTGATATTAGGTCATAATGGCTTGAATATTTTCGACTCATAATCAAGGCACGAATATAGTCCCGCGAGGTTATTAATGTTTTACAAATAACCCTGTATAAAGTACAAAAATGCATTAATCTAAGTACTTGATTGATTGATCTAAAACATTGATTCAATACAAATAAATACATATTTAGTAAGAAGTAGTAGTAGCTCTGAAATTCTAGTTTTTATTTAACGATAATATTGGGGGGGGAAGGTGCGGATTTGATGTGAACTGACATTCTTAAAAAGTCATCCTTTTATGTGTCTAGTAGGTATCTGTATACCTACTTGTTTTTTGGTTTCAATTATTAATTTATTCTGATCTGTTATTTTTCTGATTGTTAGCCGGAGATTATTTAAAAAATTAATACCAAGATAACTAAAATGATTTTGGCTAGTGGTAAATTTAAATTTTGGTATGTTAAGTGTATCTCTAAATCTCTTAGATCGAAAATTTAAACACAGAGAGTCCCAACTCTTTGTAGGTTTTAATAATACGAAATATTACATCGGATTAATATGTCGTAACTTTGCCCTCTTACAACGTCTGTGCGATATTTAATCTACTCAGTGATTGATATTAGTTTCCGTTGTCTGTCTGTTATTTTTCCTTTCTAAAATTAATCTGACGATAAAAATATATTTACAAACAAATTGGTACATGACAGCAACCGATTCTTTTACTTTCAATTCAGTAGATAAATGGGCATTCCAAAAAATGTGGTTAAAAAAACAATTTCAATGAATACGTATATCGAACTAATTTTTTCTGTAATAATATCAAAATAACTTTGTGGTAACCTTTATTTATATTATATTATTAAGTTGATCATTCTACATTTACAATTGAATAAATAGTGGTTATTTTACAATAGTTATTATATAATCACTATTTATTGAATGATCAGCATGTTTCGGGGCCAATGGTCCCTTCATCAGGATACAACTTATGTATACTAAAATTTTTAATTCGAAGCATAGATAGACATTAACAAAAACAAAAAATAAATGGGTATATGGATGTCGAACCACTAATCAGGAAATATTGTGAAAATAAATCTAAAAGTTAACAATTTGCATGAAGGATTTGGGTACTTACTTATAATATTTAATTTGCTATTAACACATTTTCTAATTAATAAAATTTCTAACATTTTCTAATTTATAAATTTTATACGTACGTTCTGAGAACACAATTACTGAATTTTGTCCATAGAGGAACAATTGTAATTTAAGGCAAATCATAGATGTCTCACAGAGATGAAGCTGTTTATATGGGAAACGTGTCTGGGAGTCTTTTTAGATTATGGGTTAGCCCAGGTCTTATATCTATAGAGCTGGCTTAAGTGATCACTTTACACAAAGCAACGTTCACCAATTCCACCGTAAGAAAATGCATTATCACTTTTTTAAAGTTGTGTATAATATGTTATAAATCACTTTCTTTCATATATTCGAATGGACTATGCTAGAGACATCTACAGTCCTTCCCGCGTTGATTTTTTTCACTTAATTTTTCTAAAATTTTTCTTAATTATAAAATTTCTATTCCTAAATAAGATCTGACTTCATCTGACACGGATTTTCTTCCAAGAGAATTAATTTAGGGGTCAACAATTAATATGTACACCTAATAGTAATATTTTGTCATTTCTAAATTTCTCGCAATCGCTTTAATTTTGTGTAATAAATATCGTCTGAATGAAATATTTCAAATGTCCAAACAATATGCATTCAGACAATACGTGTATTTAAGCATAAAATAAATGCTATTCACGCCAATTCGTATGTCCATTGTACGCAGTTGTGTAAATTGGGAAATTATTTTACAAGGCCGAAGTTTTTTACTGACGATGAATCCGAATATTTGCTGGAATATTTTAATCTTGCATTGAATCCGAATATCAGCTGGAATATTTTAATCTTGCATCTAATTAAGAAAAGTAATAATTTATTTTACTTTTATTTACAAAATTATTATTAAAACAGTTAGTTTTCATTATAAATATTTGGTACAAATATTATTATAAAAAAAATCTCACCTAATATTTTCATGCACATGATATTTTTTGTTTTTAAATTCTTTATATTAGTTTCGCCGCCGTACGTACGTGTGTGTGGAAATATCTTGGAAGTGAAAATTAACACACTTCGCGTCATCCAATTGAACTGAAATTTTGCACGTCGACTCGACGTCGATGACAACGCATTTTGACGACTCCGTCGGTAAGCTCGATTCCAAAAATTTGAAGTTCCCCAAACGGATGCAGCCCGCCGACGTCTTTCATCGCGGGACGTCTCTCCTCCTCAGAATTGAGTCGAATTTCAGATTTTTTCATTTTAATCCGAAAACCCACTTTGCAACGCTAATAACTTTGTGAGTTTTATCCGATCCTGAAAATAAGAACTTTTTCCGAAATCCTCTTTGGAACCTGATTTTAATTTTATTTTTCATGACCTCCCCGCCCACCCCCCTTCCGCCAGGCCCTTCTCAAAAACGAAATTTTATTTTCATTTTTAGACTCATTTTCATTTGCAATTAAACATAGTATTTAAGAAAGAAAAAAGGAAATATGAATGGTGCAAAATCTGGCCGTCTTTCTTTTGTATTTTGGAATTTTGCACCCGTCTCTTTCTCACGGCGTGACAAAAATAGAACCCCTTTTTACTCCCTTTCTTTTAACTCTTATTCAATACAAAATTCACAAAAACCATTAAGGCTAATACGAAGTACCCAAATTTAGATTTTGACTTGCCAGACCTCACTTGGTAATAAGCTTCCGATACGAACGGACGTGCTCGCACTGCCCCTCGTGACGGAAATTTATTAACAAGGCACCCTGAAGATGCCTGTTGTGATTCAGGCGAAACGTCGGTTGACGAATGATCCTTCTGATTTTGACGCGGGTTACCCCCAAAGAAATTAATATATATGTATATATATATAAAGCTATATTTAAAAAATATTTTAAATCAACATTCACCTTCGTTCCACCTACGCCCTTGAAATAAATAGAAAACTAATTTCAAGTTTGCGTCTCTCAGCACCGGATGTGGCTGCATTTGGTATTTACATCATTTTCACGCTTCACTGTCGTTAGCGGTGTTTTTATATGGATCGTATGCAATCACTGAATAAAATTAACTAACTACTTGATTAAACCGGCTTAGAAAATGACGAAGTTAATTACTGCGCCGGTAAATATCTAGGTATTATCTAAACTAGATATTTTTTTTAATTCACTCACAGATATATTGCAACGAGGCTAAAAAGAATGACGTACTCCTGTCTAGTGACAATTGTTTGAAATGGTCACAACACTATCGAAGACTCCAGTACGACCTAGTGTAATCTACGGCTTTCGGGAAGCATCGAGAAACGTCTATAGAAGTCTGGAAGCCACGAGAAATTTCTTCTAAACACTGGAAACGCTTAGAAGGTTCGATACCAGCATTGGCCAGATATAAATAAACCACGCTCGGGAGTACAGTTGTTGTTATTTTAGCGCACTTGACAGCGAAACCAAAGTGAAGGCAGCCGCGGCCTGCGGAGGCCACGGTTGCCAACCGAGCGATAATTTGACAGCAAATAATCTAGAAATGTTCTTACGTAGCGAAATAAACCGAAGCGAATAATACGTGCGGAAACTGGATGGAATTTTCTAATGAAGAGTGAAAAAAGTGTTAAAGCGATAATAAAGTGTCTATTTACAATTGATAAATTACGAAACAGTTTAATTTAAAGAATATCGTTAAGTAAAATGGTGTTAAGTGACTTTGTACATTAAATAATTAATTAATCAGTTAATCAATAAATCCGTAATTAAATTCCAGAGTTAATGATTAATATCACAATTAATAGTTTAATCTAGAATAATACATTTTTATTATATATTTAAGTGCTCATTATAAAAATATAATAATATACATTTTTAATGATTCTCAACAAAACTAAATGTGGAATACACGTTAGTTAATTTTATTAGCCTAGCGGTGAGACCACATGACAACGGACATTTTATTTGGAATTCTTACAGCAGATTCCCTTGAAAATAATAACAATAAAACCAATTATAAGATTTCTCGATTCACTTATATAGCATTTATATACTAAATATTGTTTATTATTTAACAAGCTTAGAAAAATTATAATATTTCTGCATTTTTTTCCATCAAATGGACCACTGAAAATGATTATTGAGACGTGCATTTTTGTTCGATATTATTACTTCAGTTTGAAATAACAATAATCTATAATAATGCATTTATTATTTTTAAGTCCGGGGCTTTATACAGTACTGTCATATGTCGTGGCTAGGGAGGAATGAATTAAAACACTGGAAATTAATTATCGATTGATCTATTAATGATTTATTAACAATTCAATGTACAAAGTCACTTAAAATTATTATTTATTTATTAGTATTTATTTCGCCAATTAGGTACTTTGCAATTCACGGCTGGCCACCCTGGGCGTCGTCTTCACACCGATTTTGCATTGAACGAACGGTCAATCACGACAACTCTGGTGGCGGCCTAGATCCGCGCTTCTATCCAAAAACTGATTATCGAAACTCCTAGATTTTCATAGGATTTAGGAGAAGGATACAAATCGCTCTTTAAGGGCGGATTGCCTTATTTTAAGAAGAATAAGGAGAAGGTTCTCGTCGCTTCTAGGCTTTTCCAGGTGTTCCTCGAAAGATGTAGTTAATTTTAGAGTGCGAGTTCCAGAATGTACTGAAAGGTCCTAGAGATTTCCTAGAGAATTCTTTACGTAATCTATTTTGTCATTTCGTTGCAATGCTATAAACGATAAATGAAATGATACTATATATAAATGAAAGGATACTATCAGGTACATAGTCTCATCAGAATATTCTGTATATCTTCCGAAATTTGAGCTACACGAATTATATGTACCTATATGATTGTAATATTCAATAAATAAATCAGTTTGTGATTTTGGCAGTAGATTTTTGTTGGATATTTTTTTAAGAAAGTTTATTAGTATATGCACTAACTACACTATAAAGTTTTGACAGAACACAATAAAAGGTGGATAAAATATTTAAGATTTACGATTTTTAGAATCACTTACGCGGAGAGTTGCAGGCAGGGACCAAGGAAAGTCGTAGAAATAATATCGAATCGTCCATTTCAGAAAGAAAACTCATTGTTATAAATTTAAGTTAATTGTATTCGTATTGAAGTTATTGAAATGTTTTTCTTTAGAAACATTTGCCGTTGAAAGTAGGTAAATAATCACAACCAGTAATTCAATATTTTTAAAGATAGGTATAGGTAAAATTAAGTAAATCGACTTCCTTAATCACCGAACAATGCCGAGCACCGTTACTTGAAGCGGAATGTTATATAAACGTACGAACAATGCCTGCAACCAGCCTAGGAATTGAGGAAAAACAAATATTACATTGTACGGCTTTGGCACAATTTGTTACGTTGAGCATTAACAAACCTTGGTTTTTTGTTTGTCTGTAAATGGATTAAATTGCGGACAATGACGGTTCGCCTCAAGGTTTTAAAGATACAATTAATTATTGTGTTCTTTATTTTCTCTTTTTATAGTCTTAATTATAAATTAACCAATCTCTTTCACCTTCCCTTACAACACCCTTTCCGTAACACAGACTCTACCCAGGGCCGTATTTACTCCCTTTTAGGGGTCCTGGGCTATAAATATAAATACCGGGCCCCCCAAAAATATAAACTTTGTCTCTTTCTCTCCTCAATGTTTTCTTCGTTGATTGTAATTCTGTTTTAATTAGTATATAATCAAACCTGATGCAGGCTCTGCTCTGAGCCGAATCCAGTTGGTGTTATTCAGTAAGTGGTGCCAAATAAAGGGTTTTATAATTTTAAAAATATATTTATTTACTCATTTTTAACCCACAAATTATTAAGAAGTTTTTAATAACCTTGGAAAACAGCAGCGGCGTACAGTTAGTAGTTAATCCAGGACGGATTCCGTCCATATGTAAGTTTATATGGACGGAATCCGTCCTGGGTGTATATAGGAATATCATTAGGTGCATTTTTTTAATAAAAAATCTATTCTCACATCATCTTTTAATAATTTGCTTATTTTATATTTAATCACCAGTATGTAACATCTTCAAATTTTCTGTGAACTTTTCTTCATAATATATTATTTTTAAATTGTGGAAGTCTGGAAGACACATTGTATCGATCTGATTATCCAACACTCAGCATTAATAATCGAGACATCAATAATTGATTGCGTGGCTAGCATTTAATGTCTAAATATGAAATCACAGAATAAAACTGTTTTCCTTCATTCCTGTCATTTTTCAATATATTATACCTACCAATGGCGTGCAGCGCATACAAGTAAAAAAGATGTGCATTAGTAGTTGGGAAACAAATATTAATTAAATAATCCTTATCTTAAGAAAAAGTTGATTTAAAATTCTAGCCGTAATTCGCCCTACGGCTAGAAGTTTTATTTCCGACTTTTCTGTACCTAACTTCATGTCAATTCTTCATTTATCTCACTTGTTTGCGCCCAATAAATTTGTTGCACAGATCTAGTCAAGTCGAGAAAAGACTCGTTCTGAACCGTGTATTTTTACATAGTTCTATGCTGCGAGTTTTGTGTAATAGACAAGTAAATTTTTCATGGAATAGCGTGTTTCTTCAAAAGATCTTATGCCAGGTTAGAACTACGCGCACGTCATTGCAGAAATGTTATTTTTTACAAATTCCACCCAAAACTTTCGGTGTAAATTCTATTTGTCATTTCTATAGTGAATGTAAATACCATCTGTCATATCATAATGATTATTTACGACGACATTGCCATCGACGATATCATAAAATATTTGATTTATTTTTGTGAAAAGAAACGTATATCTGAAATTAGTATTATTCCCGATTTAATTATATATAAATCGTCTTCGAAATAAATTGAAAATTTTTGCCGTATTACCTAGGTATATATAAAATATTTATTTGTGTAGGAAATATTGTTTACAATACTTATTTTACGGTGCAGTTATTTTTGTGGATTGAAGCTACTCAAAATAGTTCATTATATACAGTTTAAAAAAAATTCAAATGTATATACCCTTATAGGTATATGCGTATACATATTTTTTAAATATAGGTATATAGTCGGCCATAGAAAAACCTAAGTTTATACCCACTGCACGCCACTGATACCTACAAATTTCACATTCGGTGAATAGAACGTGTCTGGAATCTGGATATTAAATAGCATCTAACGTCTAATCTAATATTGTTTATTATAATAATCTTAAGATCTTTGAGAAGTACGAATAGTCAGTGTATAAAGGGTAATATTGAGATAATTTAATTATAATATAAAAAACGTTATTGAGAAATTATAATATAAAAAACACTCGCATTTTAACGGGACTCATGTCGAAATTGTGCGTAAAAATTAAAGATCAACATCTCATATGAAGTGAAGCAGATCCGAATTAAGCCATGTATTCACTAGGGGACAAATCGCCAAACATTCCGCGCGGCACGTCGCATCAACAACTACGCTCATGCTTCGGGGACAATGACGCGGTCATTTGACGTGTACAGTAGCCGGCAAACGTCTTGAAATTTTACGGCATAGTGGGGGGAAGTTTGCACATGTACCATTTCACCAAAGAGACCCAAATTTTATCTTCTACGCATTCCCCCACTACGTTAAAAAAATTCAAGATTGCCGGCAACTGTACACACCGGGAATCACATATCACTTGTCGCGGAAATGTCGCCCGATGACGTTATGATGACAGGTGCGTATCTATTTACACTTGTCGCAGAAATGTCGCCCGATGAGGTTATGATGACAACTGCGTATCTATTTATTTTAACGAGTTTATCGAAATGTAAGAGGAGAAAAAGGTGGTGGGTACGAAATTATTTACTGCAAAGAGAAAAAAGGATGGATATTCTATGAGATCTTCGAATGTCTGACGGATCTTTTATCAATTTCACTCGAATGACAACAACTGATTTTGAAAATTTATTACAAATAATCGGGCTTTCCATAGCCAAGCAAGACAATATTAGGGAACGCTGTTGGCCCTCACATCATTTTATTTTTATATTCACGGTTTGAAGTGTCCCGCAAAATTGTACGGCTTTGGTAGAGCTCGATGAGTTGGAGAACAATTTCGTTTCTCCACATTAATGTCATGTTGACGGATACAGCGCATGCACATTCACTTGTAAACATACCACCTGGTACTGACGCGCAGCGCAATGTCCCCGTGAGCTCGCTCGGGTACCGTGCGCATGGCAACGTTTCCACGGCACGTATAAATGCCGCGCTATGTTGTGCGCGACGTCGCGGAACAGTATATGACGTTGCTACGTCACGTAGACTCCGTGCCGCGCGTGCTGTTGAGGGACAATTTGTCCTCTAGTGAATACATGGTTGTAAGATCAGCAAAACATACGGTATCGGCGCATATGCGGGTTAGATATTTCACCAACGCTAATAATATCATCATCACCATCATTCTATTACCCTAGATGGGTCGGGGGCCCAAAAACTTGACAATAAGCTTCCATCTTCCCCTGTCATGCGCCGCCTCGGTGTTATTTTTTCATTATTTGTCCTAGCTTAGTCCGGAGTGGCTCACCCGTTGCCTCACCGTTGCCTCACCGGTTGCCTTCCCTCCGGAGTTGTCAAAAAGGTACATCTTGGTATTAGCTCCTCTGACACTTGCAAGACGTGGCCAAATAAGACCAAACCAACTTAATTAAGATCTCTGTCTGTGCAGAAGTAACGGCTTCATTCTGAGGGTCTTTCCTAAATCGGTTCTCCCTCGGTCCAGTAATGTTACTCCTGCTGTTTCCCTAAGACAACTCATTTCGGCCGTCTGGATTCTTGATCTTACTCTATTCGTATGTGTAAGAATCCATATTTTATGATCGTCCATAAGGATGGAGCATAATATACAGCAGGTAACAGTAACACATAGAGTTAGTGTGGGATGGATGAAGTTTTGATCCATGACGTTATCCAAAAATGACATTAAAATTAAAAGTATATATATAGCGTATAGACAATTGACAGACCTGCCCTCCTCTATGGCTCCAAATGCTGGACCATGTACCTACCTACAGCGCCTACAATAGGCAGCTAGAAACAACGGAAGTGCGCATGCTGAGATGGTCATGTCCATCGCATACTGAGATGGAGTGTCCCTAAGAGAAAAATATAAAGTTCACGCATTCGTGGAAGCCTGGGCATCACAGACATCAATAGCGAGAAGAAGGAAAGGAAATGATATGGCCACGGTGAACGCAAATCAACCGATCCCATTGTTAACCAGGCGATCTTCATGGATTTTACACGAATTACATCCAGAAAAAGACCAAAAACTTCTCGAGTGCTGCAAAAGGATAGTCAGATGCAGAGGCACGGATTGGGCGATAAAAGGACAGAAGAACGTAGGTTCAACCTAAGGACGAGGAGAGCTGACCCGAACAATCGACGGCGACAGTGAATGGGGAGGAAGCCAGGGAGTGAAGAATACATTGTTTACCATATTTGAACAAAACGAATTGTTGTTTTGCGAAGGAAAGGAAAAATAGTCGTGGTTTTATAGTTAGTCCGACCCTCTCCAATACCCATTCTTACATGCATCTCTAGCTAACTATTCCCAAGAATTTTAATGAGCCAAATAATAAACATACCTAACAATGGACTGAAAAAATAATATTACTCATTTTTAACGACAACAGACACTTAATTCGCCAGACACCCACATCGTAAAAATTTATCTTTATTGCAAATTTAATCACTAATGATTCTCTCATACTTTCACGGTCATTTATTTGATGGGTGCGTTACAAAGATAATGATGTGAAATTATTTGCATCGTAAGATGCCTCTTTTGTTAGCGAAAGGTACAAGAAAATAATTAATACCTACAGTAGAACCTCGTTAATTCGAAATTCAAAGGACACAAAAAAAACATTATGCGGAACCCTGTTGATTAGAAATTCAATATATTTTTTCTTTCGCTACGTTTGGATGGCTGTAATGGAAATAGAATCACTGAATTTAAGGACGGCTTCTTCAATCTTAAAGTTTTAACTTTCGATTCCGCCTTTTCCTGACTCAAACCAACGGCACTGTTATCATTTTCCATAAATACGTGAAATAATAAAATAAGTCAGTAATAACTTCTTACAATGAAAATAAAATGTTTTAACAATACAAACACACACCAAAAAAAGGAATTCAAAAAATTGAAAATCAATTTAAACTCGTGAAATACGAGGAATTATTGTATTGTAGATTGGTAACTGATTTTTCGCAGTTTGACGGACAATAATCGGCACTAGACAACAGTTATATCTCAGTTACCAATCATCGGTACAATCAGATACAAATCTTAAGTAACTGTAACGTGTGTAACCGGTTAAAAATTGATTTGACTATCACTAGAATTATGTGACTTATCGATCGAATATATCGATTTATGGCGCAAAGTTCTAGAAATTATTTCGAATCACGAATTACCAGGGTTTTAGAATTATCGGAGTTAATTAACTATGAAATAAATATTTTGGGAATTTAGTGTTTTAAAATTTCGAATTATGGCGAATTTCGAATTTGGGGTTTTATTTTCATAGCAAATTATCGTTTCCATTATTTTTACAGTAGGTACTCAATATTGAAATTCTTCAATTGAATTGATATGGATGAATTAGAAAAAATTAAAAAGTATCCTACATACAATTATCGATAGTATTTTAACCGGTGATGCACTAGCACTTATTTGAGATTTGTATCTGAATGCATCGATGAATGGTAAGTGATTTTTTAAAATTTGACGAGCAATCATTGGTACTAAACAACATTTATATCTCAATTACTAATTATCAATACAATCAGATACCTCCAGGCCCGCAAACTTTTCATGGTGATAGGAATTCTTCTGACCGCTTCAAGGTCGTGATAAGGATCTCCCTTTTGAAATAAATGTGGCGCCCGCAATCTTCCTTCAATCAGAATCCTTCCTTCATATGTATTGTGCTTTTTTGCTTATTAATTTTGATTAAATTTATGTGTTAATTATCTGTTATTATTTTCCTGAGTGTTTTTCATATGTATTATGCCTTCTTGTTCATAATTTCTGTACTTATCCTGTGCTTTGATATAAGTTACTGTAATGAAAGTCCAACCTCTTACAAAAAATATGTCAGAAATATTGAAAAAAAATGCAAACTTTGTTGTCGCATAACTATTGATATTAGGTCATAGTTGCTTGCACATTTTCGACTCATAATCTAGGCAGAAATATATTCCTGCGAGGTTATTAATTTTTTACAAAAAACCCTGTATATTAGGAAAAAAAATCGAAATTAAATATTTATCTGGCAAAGTATTATTATGAAATATTAAAATCTGAATAATACATATGTTATTGTGATAGGAATATTACGAGATACATTTCTTATTTCAGTTTCTTTTTAAAATATGTATATGCTTAAGAAAAAGTCAACCGTCTTGTTCTCACTGCATGCCCCTGATTCCGTTAACTTATTTATTTGCTTCAATACAACTCAAATAAAGGAATAAAAACTTTAAAAAAAATTCAATTTTCAATTTTTTCAAGGTTTTTATCATTTTATTCGACTTGTATGAAAACGAATAAATTATTCGTAATCGATATTCGTTACTGTAATAATAGTTAAACCTTTTGCAAAAATGTTATTGTATTAGTGTTTTCATTTCATACAATTATAAAATAACGCATGATAAATATTATTAGAAGCCATGCACACATTTCCGGACCACCTTGATTTGAGGTAGAGTGCAGGGCTAGTGTTTTTTAACATGGTTTCCCCTGTAAGCCTAATCCATATTCCCAATTTGCCAACAGGTAAAATGGTGGTGGGATTGTGTTCGTCAGTTACATTAAAAAAATACGGTGGAAGTGTATCTATTATTACATATATCAGTCATAAAACACACACAATTTCAAACGGAATTAAAAACGAAAAGTAGTATTGATGACTGTATCAGAAGTCATTACTATTAAATTAATACTCTACTATGATCTAAAACTCTTCGCCCGATAATTCAGACTCTTCAGATTCACTTTGCGATGACGAGCTATCGCCTGTATTTACAATGAAAGTGTTCTCATCCATAATAGAATTTATAATAGCGTCATTTAATTTATATTTTTCCTCCTCTTTTTGGGCATGGCGACACACTTGAACCCACTCGTTTGTGGTAATTTGTGATATTTTTTCTTCTACTAAAGCACGCACACTGTCCATTTTCAATGATACATTTTTAGATCCTACGTAACCCTTAATTGTGGACCACGTATTTTCAATTGGGTTTAGTTCCGGATGGTAAGGAGGTAATCTAAGTGCAGTATGTCCATGTTCTGCAAGAATGGATCTATTTTTAAATTCTTTTCTAGTGGCTTGTTACAAAGTATTATTCTATACAATTGCGGTTTAAGCAGATTGGGAGGAAATGATATATGTTTACTTCGTAACCAACCTATCATTACTTGCTTTTTGGAATTTGAATTTGGCACCGGATTAAGTACATTATTATGGTACGGGGCGTTATCTATTTATTAAGATTTGGAATTAATTTTTCTTTTAGGCATTTTTCATAATTACTATTGTTCATATCGTTATGATAGTCTCCAGTTTTCTGGTGAGACTTATATATTAGAAAGGCATTTGGAATAAAACCGGCCTCGCCTCCCGCATGCACAATAATATACCGAGAGCCCTTTGAAATTGGTCTCTTCAATCCTTTGTTTGAACCATCGGACCAAGACATTGCTGCTGTGAGGGTAGAATGAATGTAGGTTTCATCCATATATACAATTGGCCTACCTTCAGCACGATATTTAGTTATATTTTCTAAAAATTTAATTCTTTTAAAAACAATCACTTCTTTCGATTAAATTTTTTCTATTGTTTTCTGTTTTTTTCCATTTGAAACCCGGTCCCTTTGAAACTTATTTGTGGAACATAGTTTCCACAAAGAAGTTCTTCCACCTTTAAAGTTTATGTCCGATTTTAATTTAAGAAGTAATTTGGACAGTGTAGGAAGTTCTTTTTTTGTAATATGAAAATCATGGATGCATCGTCTTATAACTACACTGTCGAAGATATCAACAATAATTTTCTTTTTAAGGCATTTCCATTTCTTTTTCGGTGAAGAAAAAGAAGTAGAGCATTCGGAAATGCATTTATTTTTATCCCTTAATACATTATTTATTGTCCCAATAGATAATTTAGTCGCTTGTGCCGTTTGTTCTGATGGACATATTGTAATACTGTTATGTTTATACTGTTCCTGGAAATACTCGTAAACATTTTAAATTAATTCTTTGGATTGGTGAGAAAGAGGTACGCCACGACCTAATTTTGTATTTCGTGACATATTGAAAGTTGAAATTGCTGGTTAATTAAATATAATAAAGCAAATAAATTAAATTAAATCTATTTACAAAATGTAATGCAATGTAATTTCCTTTTTTGTTGTCGTTATTATACATTTGTTTATTTTATAATTGGCCAAAGGCACGGTCTACTTATACCAATGTTAATACGATTATCTATCAATGGCTGTAAGTACACGACAAAGAATGAATGATTTTAAAAACAAATTCTATCATAATTTTACAAATGGTATAGAATTGTAGAGCATAAGATGTATTATATATTTATTATATTATAGATTGTACCATAGATTAGATTTTACTGTAGATTAAGACGTATTATAGATTGTGTAATATTATGGGATACGTAAATATAAATATATAAGTTATTATGGATAGTATATAAGTAATAGATTATAAAATACTAGAATAAAATGTAAAATACTAGTTAATATGCAGGATTGTCATGTAAACCAACTCAAGAAATTTAAAAAAAAAGAAGAAGCTGAAAATGAAGCAAACAATTAATCGAATACATAGTTGAAAATAAAGTAAACAATTAATCGAATACATAGTTGAAAATAAAGTAAACAATTAATCGAATACATAGTTGAAAATAAAGTAAACAATTAATCGAATACATAGTTGAAAATAAAGTAAACAATTAATCGAATACATAGTTGAAAATAAAGTATAAGAAGAAGAATAATGATAAAGCAAAATACGAATCAAGTTGTAGAAGGGAGAACTATTATCATTAATAAATAAATAAAATAAAAATTAAATTAATCATCAAAAAATATTCAAACAACCCTATACTTTTGATGTGTAGTGCACACTACAAACTACAAACACCAAAGTTATTGAAAGTATAAACTTCAAATAGTACACTTCATTTCAAAGCGAACACTACAAAGTACATACACTTCAAAGTTATCGAAAGTATGAGAAACACATTTTAAATAGTGTATTTTTTACGTGAAATTTTTGGAAAGTTGATATATGATATATGAAGAAATCTCTGGAAACTGAAACAACAAAAATTAACCTTTTTTTTTTTTTAGCTCGCCAAATTTTTATTTGGGAAAAAAATACTTCACTTCATTTGAAAATTTACTTCACTATTACTTCATTTCATTACTTCACTTCATTATTATTACAATTACTTCATTTCATTACTTCACTTCATTAATACTACAATTACTTCATTACATTACTTCACTTCATTAATACTACAATTACTTCATTACTTCACTTCATTTCGTAGTACTACAATTGCTTCACTTCAAGTAGTTTTTACTACAATTGTAGTGTACACTTTGTAGTCTTCAAACTGGTGAACGTGTGTGTGTTGTAGTCTTCATTTTGAAATGAAGTTTTTCCCTTCGCTACTGACAACTGTGTTGGTTTCAGTTTGACTCGCGCTATTGGCGTATTTCGCGAACTAACACAATCAAAGTGTGTATGTACATCGGATTCTCGAATGGGCACCCTCACATAAATCATCTAAATCAAAGTTTTGAACAGACTACAATGCTTTCTTATTTTTTTAGTTCTATATAATCATTAATTTTATTTATTATTTCATAGTTATATATATTAAAAGCACACAATGAGCATTTATAATAGATTTACATATTTCCTCTGTATGCCTTTGTCTTCAAATATTTAGCTCAAATTCACATCCTTTGTAAAGTCAATCGTCTAATATTTCTGATCTCAATAGTCCTCAATAATGTAAATGTCAATAGTAAAACTTCATTATATAAACTCTCTTTACCAATCCCCTAACCCAGGAGCATCCATTTATCTGATACAAATCAGGTAGATTTTGTTTTTTTTCGAAAGGTGTGAATATTTCCTGTATTTTATTACAATATCTTGAATGAGATAATTAATCACACTGGCTTAAGTAAATTTTTCGCAGATGCCTGATTGAAATCTGATAAGAACACTAGGAGTTACCTACCATGTCCACAAAATTATTGATCCATTATATTCCATATATTGGTACTAACAATTCAGGGTGGAATCTCCTGGTTATAATCGAGGAAAGTACATTTAAATTTTCCGGAAGCTGGCCATACATGGTATTTCTATTAAAATCTACCTAAAAGAGGATATTGTTTATTTTAGATAATTGAACTGTTTGAATCTGAGTGTTTAGTAACCTTTAGTAACAAAAAAATTATTTTTAAATATAAATTTTGATATATACATTTCTTAAATAAATGTCTCTTATTTCCTCATGTTATTAATCTTCTACCACGTCCTTGTGAATTCACTGTCGCATTTTAAAACTACGAGCTTGGTCCTAATCGAATGAGTGATAGAATTATCCTATTTATTCATTATAATACCTAATCATTTTTTTTTAATGCAGGAATCTTGTGTAGGATGTAGGAATCTTGCGAGATATAGGAAAATAAAAATGTCTTATTCTCTCTTATTTTACAATTTCAGTATTGGCATGCAGCGAGGCGATCACGGTTTCATCAAATGGAAACAGCCCAATGAGGAAAATGATATCTATTAACACGAAAAATATTGAGTTTGGTGGTTTTGTGCCAATAAATCCTTATAAACAGACAGAAACTGAGAAAAATTATATTACAACTGAAAAAAAATATCTCAACCATACAGATCTACCAGTCAATGAAAGATACAGGCGGCTTATTCCTTACATGACATTTTATTTAGCAAACGATTTTAACAATCCTCAAAAAGAAGTGTACTTTCCAAAGCCAGAAGCACAGAAGATATCCGTTCCCAGCAATGGAAAACTAACCACTTCCCAATACAGTAATATACCCCGATATCAAGGCAACAGGCTGACATACTTCAATATTGCATCAGCGTACCCTAATAAGCTAACACAAGACTACTATCCGCATAAACAGTCAAATGGTATTAAGTACAATTATAACCAAAACTCAATGTTCACTCTAAATCACCCCACATCAATTCAGGGAATGATGCAGCGTCCTCTGAAACAAACCCACCACAATAATTTTGAATATCAGCAACCAATACGAGTACCCGTGAAGATCAACTCACTGAACTTCTACACTACTCCAGAAATACCAAAAGTTCAATACTATGTGAATCCTGAAACTCGGCCTAAGCCGCAGCAATATAAACTCATTCCTTATGAGCAAACGCCACCAGTGCAAATTCCTGAGCCTATCAACAATGATGAATACTTTGTCCCTAAAGCAAATCGTTACTCAAATAAACCGATTCCAGTACCGGTTGCAGTTGACCCAATTTCAAAGAACAATTACTTTAGGGAATCAAATTATTATCAACCGCAGTTGTTGGATGAACAACACTTCAATGTAGAACAGAAACAGCAAAATGAGGTGTATAGCTATTCCCCAATAACAGAGGACCAATTCCAAAAAAATAACCAAGTTGTGTATCAACCAGTCAAGAATTATGATTCTAAAAGACCATCAATAAATTTTAATCCTGTAACTGAATCAGGATTCCAACCTATGGCAAATACAGCTATTCCAAATCCACAAACAAAATTTGTCTACGAAACATCTTCTCCCTTCACTCCTATTGAAACAGAGAGCGATTATGAAGATTATATGGTGAGTACACAAAAACCAAAGCCAGTTCTACACAAAATGAAACCCATGGAAAGACCAGTTTATTATACAGAGAGTCCAGAAGAATATGCGGATATCTCACCAAATATCAATTATGAATCTTCCACGGGAGACATGTATGAACAAAATAATCTTGCTAAAATACTCAAAACACTCCAAAATTCACATTCTATTCCCCAAACCATTACTGCTGACAATATTGACGCATCCATTAAGACACTTGTACAGATATTGAATAATTTAAAAAATACTCAAAACTATGTTGCGAGCTCAACTCCAGCAACAATATTAAGCTCGCCAGCACCATTTAAGCCTCCTCCAAAACTACTGAAAAATGTTCATAATGATGTCCAAGTACCTCGTTACAGTTCTCGAATTAAACCGAATAACATCGTCAAACCTATTCTTAAACCACTTCCAGTACACGAAAACCCTCCACAAGATTTGGAAGAAGGTGAGAAACATTGCCCACGTACATATTTATAATACAGAATTTTGCTCCGAAATTATTTCACTAATTTTATTTACTCTGATTGCTTTATTCAGATCATCCAGGAATACATGGTTTGGGAAGCAATCAAGATTATTTGGCTGGAGAAAATGAGCTAGGAGGAACGCCCGGAAAGCCCGGAATAGATTACCCAATTCTATCAGTGATACCGCCAACTCAGTTTGATTGTAAAACCCAGCGATATAAAGGATTCTTTGGGGATCCAGAAACTAATTGTCAGGTAAATTTTTAACATTTTTTTGCATGCAGCATGTATCAGACATATTTGGTTGATATAGCAGCATGGAGAAAAATAGGCAGAAACACTATCATTTGATACTAGGTGTCCATAAAAATTTTAAAACTTATAAGGTTGATAGAATTTGGACATATGGTTGCAAACAAATAGGATAACCTTTCCCACACTGTGCCAAAATTGAAATGCGCATTCCAGTGCTGTAAACTCGTTTAGATTCTCAAACATGAACACGTAAACTTTTTTTGATTTTTAAGTTGGATAAATATTATAAATATATATTAATCACTAAAATAATAATTTATATGTAAATAAGTTAATATATGTGTCAATTATTGTGTAAAAGTGCTAAAAATGAGAAAAAACATTGGTCATCACGAAAGACAGCATAAAGACACGTAAGACAAGCCTGACCCGGCCAGCTGCGCAGCTCTACTAAAGAGCGAAGGTTAGTAATCCGTCGAATCCAGCGCCCTATGCACTACATACTGCACTCTGTGCGTCACACAATGCGCTCCCCGCACCACTCCACCTACAATACATGCACATATTGACAAATTAACGTTGGTTTCTTTGAGAAAACATTTTATTTTGTGTCCGGAAAATATTTATGTATGGTAATTATTTTATTGAATACATAAATATAACGGGCCCAGATTTGGGGTCCCTTTCCAATGGGACTGTGGAGGCTAACTTTCACAAATTCTCTGTGGTTTAGTATATTTAAATAGATATTCACAAAATTAGAGGAAATGTCAACTCAATTTACTGTGCCGGAGAAGAAAGGTTAATCATTGGCAGGTAGAGTTAAACTGGACTTTGCACACATTCACACAATTTAAACTTAATGATTAATTCATGCATAAAGAGACTATTATGTGTAGTGTTTGTAAATACCTTAAAAGTTTTAATAAAAAACTAACTTACACGGTGTAAAATTAAATGTAGTTTAAGAAAACTTTTATTATTTGTATTCATAGTTCCAGATTTAATAAAAATATTTTGTTTAACAGGTTTGGCATTATTGTGACTTGAACGGAGGTCAAGCATCATTTCTCTGCCCCAATGGCACCATATTCAGTCAAGTGGCGTTGACTTGCGATTGGTGGTTTAATGTCAAATGTGATTCAACAGCACAATTGTATGTCTTGAATGAAAGACTATATAAATATATTTTGCCATATACACCGAAATTCCCAGAAGATTACAGCGGGCCTTTAGTGGATAAGTAAGTGGAGTTCAATATATCAATATTATATAAAAATAAAAATAAAATATACAGTAAAACCCCATTAATTCGAACCCAATAAATTGAAATTCACCATAATTTGAAATTTTTCAAACCCACAAGTCCAAAATGTTAATTACATTATTAACCCATTAGATTAACCCAGATAATTCGCAAAACCCCAGTAATTTGTCATTCGAAATAATTTTTAGTCCCTTGCGCTATAAATAAATACATTTTAAGTCACATAATCTATATATTAATTACCCTAACCAATGTCGTACGTTTCTGCATTTGGATGATGATTTTATTTGTATACAATAATTTTGGCATGGTGCCCGTTGGATTGTGTGGCGCGGCAGATAACACGTCTGACTGCGGATCGGAAGATGCCGGGTTCGAATCCTGGCAGGATCGATTTTTTTTTTACGGTCGAGAATATTTTTTTTGTTGAAATTTTAATTACATTTTTGGTTTTGAACATTAATTTTTTTATGTAGCAAACCAAATTAAACAAAGATTATATTTTTATAATGTTGTATAAAAGTAATCAACACTGCGAGAAGAGAAGGGAGTAGGTACCTACCTATCGAACTATGGTTTATTCCGCTCTGACTTATTAATCGGTTAGAAATTTTGAATAAATACTTTGTCTTAATTATATCTAAACTACCCGTAATTAAAAGTGGAAATTTACCAGATACAATTGACCGCGAAGCGGCTGATGTAGGCATAGGTAAACAATTGTGTTTGCTGCACAGCAAACACATTTGGCCGCGAAGCGGCCACAATAGCAAAAATGGAAGTTTACCAGATACTGGCCGCGGCGCGGCCATCATTGGCCGCGAAGCGGCCTCAATAGCCGCCCGCAGGGCCTAGCAGTAAGCAATCGGCGAAGCCGATTGCTTTCCTGCTAGTTTTTTTTAATTTGACGAAATTGAAGAAAAAATATTTTGAGTTTTTTCACAAGGAAGAATTCCCAAATATCGGGTACTTTAGAAATAGAAATGTCGCAAACTTTATATAAGCATAATAAATATTGCGTTTACAAAATGATTTCTTGGAATATGCAAAAATACAGACTTTTTCACAAAATTAACGGCTTTTTACGATTTTTGGCAAATTTCGCAATCGCATTGGGATTTTTTTTTTGTACCTTGAATTTCGAATTAACGAGGTTCTACTGTAGTTAGATATAAAATTTAACAAAATATCATACGGACTTACAGATATGTTTAAAAAAGTATACCTCTGGAAGTCTAAATATTTGGTGATCTCTGCCCAAACACACTAGATGTTTAAAAGGTAAGAAATTGAGCAGAGAGCAAGTTTATATTATTTGCAATTGGTTTGACCTACACTTATGATAAAATTGTATTGATAAAGGAGCTTTTCTTGTTGACTCTATTCTTGTTGTTTGTGACGAAGATGTTTCAGAAATGTAAATTTTTATTTTTTATTTCTCAGATACTTAAGTATCAAGTACAAAGAAATGGAGGAAAAGTTGAAAAAAAAGAAAGGATCCAAATCAGAAAAAGATGAAGAAACAGACATGGATACAGAAATGGAGACAGAGAGAAATGTAGAAACAGAGAAGGCTGGGGTTGTAGAAATAAAAACAAGTGGAATGACTGGTGCTTTAAGACCTTTTGAAAAATAAATTCACTACACTCGTTCAGTGAACACTGTCAATCAATAAAATTATTACATTATTTAAACTGGAGAGCAAAACGCAAGTAGTGATATAAATAAAGAATGATTAATAATAAATAATGTGTAGGTACATATAATTATATAATAATAACAAAAACATAACTGCAAGTATCCAATTTACAAAAATAGAGTGACGTGTATGAACATAATTTTCTAGCAAAACAGATTATCTGGGAGAAATGGTGAATGTAGCCATGGTACAAAGGATCCTAAAACCTACCGACGACAGGTCATAAGCCTTGTGGCTTCCATCTCTTTCTCGCTTCGAGTGGTGGACCCAGATCTGGGAACTGGGTGTCGGTACCAGAATTCCATTATGTACCGCTAGTTTTACCTCGGTAGACATATTTCTATTAGAAACTATTGCATTCAAAGCACCGTTCTCCCTATTCCCCTCAGTCACTCTCCTTTCAATATCTTTCTCAACATTCCCTCTTCTATCGAACATACTTCTCAAGTACACAAACTCATCTATCTGTTTCAAACATTCATTACCTACTACAATTTCATACGTTTTCTTACTTTCCTTTTTCTCGAATACCGTCACTTTTGACTTGTTTACGTTCATAATAAGGTCACTTTGCTGGTATATATCATATATCCTGCTTACTAGACTCTGTAAGTCCTGTTCGCTATTTACCATAATACTGCATCATCCGCGTACAGTAAACAGCTTAGAATCAAATCACTCATTTTCGCATATACAAGTTGAACAGCAATGGAGATATTACACAACCCTGTTTGACACCTTTTGTAATATCAAACTACGGTGTGAATGATCCATTGATTCTTACACATGCAGTACTTCCTTCGTAAAGGGATGCAATTGCGTGTATAAGTATACTATTCACCTTGTTTAAAAAATTCTTGCTGCAAACAATAGCTTATATTTAGGATTTTAGTATTTATAGAGATAGAAAAATATGAAACACTACACATTCTTAGTAATTTATTTTCTTTTATGTTTATGTTTCACTTATAACTGAAAATCATTTGAAAACTATATATTTGATATTATTGTTATAGATGATTTCATTACTAATTTAAAATATTATACACTTGTGTGATTTGAAAACTTTTAGAAAATTTGATATGATTACAGTTTAGAGAATATTTATTTCCTTGTATTTCAAGTGCAATAGTAGAATATGTAATTAAGTGTTAGAATAATCAAACATAGTTCATACACCGAGAAGAAAACAGTTTTCCATTATTGAAATTTATTTATTTCTTGTTGAAAATTTTTTCTTCTCAATGAACAAACTATAGCGCAGCGGTTCTCAAACTTTTTAGAATTTCCTGCATGACGGTCCCTTTAAAAATTATTCGACAGCTCACGGTCCTTTTTGATAAAAAAAGAAAATCTATCTTATTTTGAAGAAGTCCGGGGCGCCAAATACTTTACACAAGGGTGCCACATAACTAGAGCGCGGGCATCACTTATAGGTAGTAGTGAACAAAACATTTTTTATGAACAATTATGTATTCATAAAATATTAAATGTTATGTAGTCATTAAATTTAAATATCAATGAACCAGTTCTTCTATAGTATTTTTTAAATTCTCGTAGATCAGGAAAATAATAAGAAATTTCTTTGCTGAGAATGAATACGCGCTGTTTCATCACCTTAAGAATATCGCCATTGACTTCAAGCTCATTTTCATCAATATACGTGTTTAGCTGTGGAAATGGGGCAAAATTCTTAGTCTTTAACTTTACAATCCATAGTTCGAGTTTCGTGACAAAGGAGCACTGTGATATATTTTCCTTACAGCACCATATTGATATAATTCACAGATTCAAATATCGTCATGATCGTAGAACAATGACGGATGTGCAAAAAATTCCATATTGACTTTTTTGGATCGTTAAAAAGTGAAAAAAGAAGCCATCTAATGATATATAAAAAGTCTATTTTTTCTTATTAATTTAACCGTCGTTTTACGAAGTCGGTATAATGACGGATCTGATTTGCAATCGTAGAACAATGCAGCATGTGTAAAAACGTCGTTGCACTATGCTGACTATATTTGAGGTTTTAAAAATATCCACTTTAAATAACTAACCCAAGTTTCAAAGGAAAATCTTTTGTAGTTATCGAGCTATAACACAAAGTGTCTTTATATAAATAAAACTTCAAACTGCTCTCCGTGCGTCAGTGTTCTACGATTATGACGATATGTGTATGAAGATTCAAATATGCATTTGTTTTTCGCGGTCCCCCAGGGCACCGCATACCCCAGTTTGAGAACTGCTGTTATAACTATTTTTAAATGAGTTGATAATTTTTGCTTGTTAGAATTAAGAAGTCGAAAAATATTTCTTAATTCCCCTTTGAAGAGAATCAACAATGAATACTTGAAAGTGCCAATGAATGGGTTAAACCCTTATTTTTTTAATCCTGACAAAAAAAAATTCTAAAAATCTAGTCAACTCAAACATTCTTTACTAATTAGAAAGATAATTGGGTTCTCCGGAAAATTTTATTGTCAGAATTTTTGTTGTGTGTTTTTAATATGTTAGTGTTTAATTTTAAAAATTAGATAAATCTAATTTATATTTTTGTTATATTATCCTCCTCTGTGTATGTGTAAATTTTGTATGTAGTAATAAATTAACAATCAAATTATGTTTTTTTTTATTTTAATTTTAATTCTCTAGGGGAAAAAAATCAATTATATTGATGATACTTTTATTTTTCTACAAAAATATTACAATATTTACATGTTACTTAATTAATAAACCTTAAAAGAAAAAATTTCATTTTTTTAACGTGTAAAATAATAAAATAATTGTAAAAAGTAAATATTGTAAGAATACAAAATTTCTTGCCGCACATCACTGACAAATTACACATTCATGACAAAATTCTTTATTTTTTCCAAAGAGGTTAAATTCTGCTACACATATAATTAATTAAGACACAATCTAAAACTCATAAATAATTTTTATTTGTTTAGATATTAAACTATCAGATTATAAAATAAGAGACAAAGAAACTCGCAACAAAATTAATAATTTAGTTTTTTATTCAGTTATCCAACAGGGAGACACAATCGCTTGGAAAGATAAAATACAAAAAAAATAGTTAAATGTCTCCCACAATTAAAGGATATCACATATAGGACATAACCATAGATAAATCAATTTGACAATGATAGATAAAACAACTTTACAGTTTCATTTAACCGATTGTTTCAAATTCAACTTTAACATAGACACAAAGGGGCGTGTATATAAAGAGGGGGGCGAGTTTCTAGTATCTGCCTCACTGTATGACGATACTCTTCATATTTAGTGTTAAAAATATCTATCGAATTTAAAAGGTAATTATAATCTGAGCATATGCGTGGAATGGGAGAGGATTTCCTATTGATGGTTTGATAAGTTGGAAGGGAAAAGAGGTACTTCTGTCTGGGAGGTCGGAATGGGACGTGGAAAGCTAGCAAGCTGGTGATTTCAGGAGAATCAATAAGGTTATGAATTATTTGGAAAAGAAAGGATTGATCTGACAATATTCGCCAGTTTTCTAGAGTGTCCAATTTGTGAAATTTTGAGTCTGTAGTGAGTCCAAATAATGTGACAACTATAAAAATATTCAGGTTTTGACATCATTTTGTTCTAAAACTATGTGTCAAACAAACTGTTCAGAAGATTGAAGATTTTCCTCACTGTACTTAGAATCACACTATATTTCAGCTCCTCCGAGATATAGGCAGAGAAAATCTGGGGACCATTTTTTTGCAGTATTTTCTTTATACTCTGTAATTTTATTCTGATGTAAGATCAGATTAATGCAAAAATAATTTTTGCGAAATTTAAGGTATTTAACTTTCATAATGATATATATTATCCACTGGTAAAAAAGCGGACAAGTAGTAAACATAAAATCAATAATGTTTACTGTAAACTTTTTATTTTACAGTAAACATTATTGATTTTATGTTTTATTAGTTTCTATTACATTTATAAATATGCACCCCATGGTGATAAAATTAGATACCTTCAAAATTCCCAATAATTATCATGGCAATATTCCGATGATATTTTGAGACTAAATGACAATATATTACATTTCTTTAATAAAACATATCGAGCCCTTACCGCAATGATCTAC